>OMKL01092455.1:3272-13800 GCA_900302295.1 Parasudis fraserbrunneri | reverse complement strand
CCCCGGGAGTGACAGAAGGGTGTTGTGTCCCTGTGTCCTTCAGTCAGATCTATCTGGTGACCACGGGGACTGTGTGAAGGCCATCTGTGGAGGGGACGACTAGCTAAATCTCCGACCACGAGCCAAAAAAAAGAAAGAAAGAGACCTAGGTAGGCTACTTCTCACCGTCCGCGTACTGCCTCTCTCTCTCCGATTCCTGACATTTCCACTTTTTTTCCCTCTCTCTGTGATTCATCTTCCAACTACTAATTCACACCTTTTGTTAAAAGAGTTTTAGAATGTGATCTGCAATGGAAGTTAAGTTGTCAACATACCAAGTCTTTTTGACTCGCGGGTTCCAAGTCATTCTCGCCTTGGATCCAAATATCGAGGTGCCCTTCTTTTGTCATCACGTTAAAAATCGGGTCGTTGTTTTCTGCCGATTCATCACTGACATTGGCTTCCGAGTGTATCTGAAAATGGTCTTAAACACCACATCATCTGAAAGACTGAAAGGTCTACAGTGGCAGTGCTAATATCTTATGTGTCTCCTGTTTTCTGAGAAGTTTTGCCGTTGTGATAGAATACAGTATCTGAGGAAGAATTCCTATTCTTCCTTTTTAGTATTTAGTATTAAGGCACAATAGAGCAACTTTTCAGGGGGGTTTATGTGGTGTTTAAGACACATTTTCAGATACACTGGAAGCCTATGGCAGTGGTGAATCAGCAGAAAAGAACTTTCTGAAAAATAAAAATTTTCAGTAACAGTAAAGGATTATGAAAAAAAGGAGGGCGCCTTGATTTTTGTATCAAAGCAACAATGACTTGGAGCCCACATGTCAGAAAGTCTGGTATGGTCCTTTAAAGGACGGCGAATGCTTTTATAAAAATGTTTTCCGGGAGAAATGTCACGCATTAAAGGTTGATTCCGACACGTAGCAAATTGACATGCAGACTGAAGTTGTTTCTATCAAATTATGTTTGTGTGCTTTTTCATTTCAGTCGGATACCCACGGGAACTATGAAAAGACCCTGCGCAAGATTTGTGGGGGGGATGACGATTGATGACATCACAATATCTCAGAATAAAAAAAAAAGTCAATAACCAAAAGCTTCTAGCTATAGCTAGCTATAGCAGCTAGAATAACCACTTTCCTAGCCGTCCTTACACAAAATAATAATGAAGTGAAAGATGACTTTTTCATCTCATTACCTCATGTCTCTGGACAAATTGCACAGCTATGTACCAATGCATGAAAAAAGATGTTTCAAATACATTTTCTTGTGTTTTTATATCAAGATTCCATCCTTCCTTCATGTAAAATGGCAACATTTTGTTGCCGACCCACTGCTTTAACAATAAAATATGATAATCAATAAAAGTAAAAGAAAAAAGCCCACTTCTCCTGTCCCATCATGTAAAACTTTATTCCCAGTCACTCTCAACAGTAAAGTGAAGGCTGACATCAATGTCACTCTCCATTGTCTTTGGTTATTGTGCAAATTAAGTCCTGTTTAATTCTGAATCATGTCAAACCACAGAAACAAAACCCACTCCGAATGTCGTTTCACAGGAAGAGAAAGTCCACCCCAAAGTAGAATTCAGTATGTTATTTCTGTAATACCACACAGCTCCCGTTTTGATTTGTGTATCTGAACAAGTCTCTCCTCAAGCTGAACACCAGAGAGAGACGAGACTCTAGTTATGATGTCATCAAGGGATAAATCCTGGAGCTGTTCCAAAGGCGGTGAAGAGTGGAACAACTCCAAAAGTGACTTGATGGCATCACACATTCTCAAAGTCTTAATGCTCTGATTTCCAGCTTAGGGAGACATCATCTATGTTTATAGATATTGATGTAACTGTGCAAGATCATTGGAATAGCACAATGTATATTCTGTTTTAGGGTGGATTATCCCTTTAAATGCAACCCCCCCACCCCTCAAAGGAGAGATGATGGAAATGATTTGCTTATTTGTCTTTGTAACTTACAGCAATAATAAACCGCTTCCTCAATCACTCCTGGTGACATCATTTATTCTTAACATTTTGCCGTCCGTGGCGACATAGTGACCTACTTACTATCTAGGGCAGTGGTTGTCAACGTAGGGTCCGGGGACCCCCCAGGGGTCGTTGAGGGGTTTCCAGGGGGTCCCCAGAAAATGTGGGACTAGTTTATTTGACAATTTAATTCTTACATATATTGGCTTATATTATATATATTAAGAATACTTTGACTATTCTGATCATGGGTTTCACTCTCTCCACTGTCATCTCCTCAACTACAGTAGACAACTATGGAATCGTGGACTAAATCATAACAACAAACATTTTCTCAGATGGGGAGAGACAAATGAAGGTCGAGAACCACTGATCTAGCGAGTTCATATGAGTGGCCAGCAGGGGGCAAAGTTATCCCTATCAGACTGCCCTTGTTTCTCTAAACCTCTCCACAATGGAAGACACATACTAACTTCCTTTTACGAATGTAAAATAATAACTGACGCATCCACATAGATGTGGAAATGCAACTGTATTGATCTGTGAAAACAGCCTCTTTTGAAATGAATGTTTGTGATTTTTTCCCCCCCATTACTTTATGTGTAAATGTCATGCTGTCAACTACTTTCTTGGTGTAAGGTTTTTATTGCTGAATGAAGAAGTCCTCCGACATTTGTATACCTATTGTATTTCTATATAATATAAATATAATACATATACTATATGTAGCCGAACGGTTCTTATTGACAAACTGTGGCAATTTTGTCACATGGTCGAACATGTCTTTGGATAATTAAAAGGGCCCTAAGGAAGAAAATGCACTTTATGGCCACTGTTGAGAGGACCCAGAAGGATTTTCCAGAACTGTAGCCTAATAGAGAATTCCATTCTGGGTCTGTATTTGTAGAAAAGTTTAATAACTACAGAGTAAAATGAGCCCAGCTCTGTACATACAGTATCACCAGGCCAGAGATATATTCCTAAACTACTGCACATGCTCCAGCTTCCTGCTTTACAAAGGACTACACTGAGGTGAAAAAGGGGCGGGTGTCAGACGATGCCAGTCAAAGGTTGCCGCTCCTACCAAACACACACAGAAGGAGGGGAGGGGCTGAGCTTTTACTTCTGGTTACTCCGTTACCTGGTGAGAGAGAGAGTGGGAAGCTGACTGAGAGATGATCAAGCCCATTGTTGTTCTTCAAAATTGAGTGAGGGTGGAGCTCCATGTCATTATGACATGTGCCAAATTAGCACCTTCCACTGCCGATATTTTTGAGCAGAGATTGCTTTAGAGAGAATTAATCGAGAATTAATCAGTTATGCCTCAGTCTGGTAAATGAGGTTAATGTTGCTTTGTGGTGCAATTTCTCTTTACTTACAGTAAATGGCACTTTTTGGTTTCATAACTTCTGCCATTTACCTGGGACCACTCATATTCACTATATATATATATCAACAGTCTCTGTCGAAATGTTTCCGACACAAATTTCCACTTTTATGCCGATGATACTTTGATATACTGCTCTGCGTCTACACCAAACCAGGCTCTTTGTCAACTACAACTTGCTTTTAATACTGTACAACTCACCCTGTGTGATTCAAAACTTGTTCTGAATGCTGACAAAACAAAACTCATGATGTTTTCAAATTCAAAGAAAAAGCCACTGACCTTTCCATCTATGACCGCTTTTCAGGGCTCTGAGATTGAGGTTGTATCTCAATGCAAATATTGAGGAATCGTGGTTCTCTTTCTTTTAAGCCTCACATTCAGCAACTGGTGAAAAAAACTGAAGTTGAAATTGGGTTTTCAGAAACAAGTCTTGCTTTTCCTTCGAGGCCAAAAGGAGACTTGTTGCTGCCACTTTTATGCCTGTGCTGGACTATGGCGATGTTATATACATGCATGCATCTTCACAATGCCTACCTGCCCTGGATACTATCTACCATGGAGCTCTGAGGTTCATTACCCACCATTGCTTCTTGAATGCTCAGGTTGGTTGGTCTGCCTTGTCCACCCGTAGACTTAGCCATTGGCATATTTTTTATTTTTATTTATAAGGCTATTCTTGGTTTGCTTCCATCTTACCTAAGGACGTACATCCTTCAGCAAAGTGGGGGAAGTTGTTTTCTTATTCTCCCAGGACTTATTCCTACAATCTGTCTCTAAAGCCCATACTGAATTAGGAAAAATGGTGTTTAAGTATGCTGCTCCCTTTGCTTGGAATCATTTGCAAAATGACCTGAATCTGTGAGAGCTGGTCTCATTTGATGCATTTAAAGTCATTCTTAATGATTTGGAGGCAGGCACATCAGGCTGCAGATGTTTTGACTGAATTATATTGCCCCTGTATGATCCCTGATGTTGATGACTTGTGACTAATATTTTTGATATTTTATGATTCTGTATTTTATTGTAAATTGTTATATGTTGTTATGTCTGCAACCCTGTGTATTGTGCTGCAGTCTGTCTTGACCAGGACTCTCTTGTAAAAGAGTGTTAGTTCCATGCTGTACCCATTGAGCTACACAGGGAATGGAACCCCTAACCCTGGCAGTGTTAGTGCCATGCTCTACCCACTGAGCTACACAGGGAATGGAACCCCTGGCAGTGTTAGTGCTATGCTCAACCCACTGAACCTCTTGAAAAGAGCCTCATGTAACTTGTTTCAGGAAGAGTCCTACCTGCCCTCAGTGTTCTTATGTTCCTCTGCCTTCCTAAACATAACAGAATGATGAATGTTCAAACGGAACACAAGGAGCAGTGGTGAAACAGGCCTAATTAGGGAGATCAATGCACCTCATTAGCAAGGGGCCTTGCACTTAATGATGCAGACTGGCCTCATCGAGAGTGAGAGAAAGAGAGAGCGAGAGATATTAAAGCTCACAACTACCTCAGCCCTGTCTGAAGGTTGAAAAGATTATCTTACAAAGGGATGGACACACATGAAAAATAAGGTTAACATGTATTTAATGGGTGAATTGTTATGCATTTGTCATGTGATAATTGGGAAGCACTTGTGTAGCATGTGTAAGTAAATTATTAAGTGTTTTTTTTCCTTTTCAGATATCTTTTCAGATGTTTAAAGCATTTCCGTCTTGCTTGACCTTTTAGTTGATTATTAATGTTTGTGTTTTTTCATGTCCAGTGAGTTCTAGAGTTCCAAGATAGAATTCAGAGAAAACGTTCCAAAAAAAAACATAGACCTGAAAGGATTAAAGAGGGCATTCTATGCAATCACCATGCAAAAGGACAATAATTTTGGAAAGACAATTTTAATAATTTATTGATTAACCAGAGTATCCGATTAGTTGACAAAATCCTATGACTATACGAGGACTAAGAATTGCCCTATTGCTATTTCTAATGAATTAAAACAAAATCTACATGATGCCAGTTCTCAAATCGCCATAAAATAAACCAAAGTGTTTGATGAAAATAGCAGACAGAAGTGAAGATGAAGAAGAAAGATAGCAGGTTGAGAGAAAGTTTATGCTACCAAGAGGAAATATCTCTCTGAAGACATTATGTTAATGACAGTGGGACAGTTGTAAAATAGTGTTTGGTCCTCATTCTTCTGTAAAACACGTCATAGCCCCTGTAATGGCTAGCATCTGTAAACCACGTTTGACACTTTGATGGTAGATTTGGGAGTAAAAACTAGAACAGCACTAAATGCGGAACAAGAGTTTCACTCACATTTTAAATGTGCCGTACTTAACCTTCTCTCCTAAATCAGATATATGCCCTCATCCATTCTCTTTATGAGGCCTATTACTACCTCACTCCGCCTCCCTCTCCAAGCCTCAGTCGCGCGTGGGGCGGCGAGCAGGCGCGTGAGAGATGGAGGATGCCTGCGTGCTGAACCGCTATTGATGGCTAAGGCCGCGGCTGCTCAGTCGGTCACTGCTCATCGAGGTGGAGGAGGGCCTGAAGGCAAAAGACGAGATCCTCATTAAAGCCATGTAATCACCCGCGGTCCTTCGCTCTGCGCCCCTCTCCTCCGCTGAAGTGTGAAAGGAGGAAGAGGCTGCCAACCTGCATCTTCACACAAGTCACTGTCACATCCATAAATGTGCGTGTGTGCGTGTGTGTGTGTGTGTGTGGTGAAAGAGTTTGAGGGGCTATCAGTGGCATGTAGAGCACTGGCATTTCGCCGCATTATGAGACAGTGTGTGTTAACAGAGGCTCTATGAGACAGTGTGTGCTAACAGAGGCTCTATGAGACAGCGTGTGTTCACAGAGGCGCTATGAGACAGCGTGTGTTAATAGAGGCTCTGTGAGACAGTTTGCGTTAACAGAGGCTCATAGAGAAAGAAGCTTGGTAAGGAGCACTATGGCGCGCAGGGATGTAGCGTGCTGGGCCTGCTGTAGCAAGCTGTCATTTTATCCAGCTGGTAGGCTACTGTGTGTTAGCAAACCGACATAGCTGATGTGTGAGTTGGGAGTTGAGTGGGGATAGGGACTTAAAGGTGGAATCTGTAATGTCGTCAAACAGCAACCTCTAGGCAAAAGATGACAACATGGCACTGTGCTTTGTTTAATGTTTTTGTTTTGGTCTTATGTGTGGATTGGATTTCAGTGGGGATAGGGGAGGGGTTGCTACTGCTGGCCACGCCTCAGGCTCTGCCAAGAGAGCTCTGGAGAAATTCACAGTATAATAAGTTCCTAAACTCCAACCCACGCACCAGACCAAAATAAAAAGATTTAAACAAAGCGCAATACCAAGCGGGGCTCTTTTTCCTAGAGGGCGCTGCTTGACGGCATTACAAATTCTTTAAAATCCTACCTCTTCATGCCAGGATCAATTCATGGTACCGGTACTAACTGCTCCTCACTGCCAGTGCTAAGATTAGGAATAGGACACTTGATAATTGCCTCTCAGGTCCTACTTTGAGCCATGAATATTTTTGGTCACAGTCATATTTTCAGCTTTCAGCGATTCCAGAGAGCAGTAGCTTAAAAAGAGGCAGGAGTTGGAGAGATACTGTTATTTGATAGGATATAGGCTCTTAACGGTGAGGGTCATCTTATCTTGAGGTTTTGCACTTGTTCAAAATCCTCCAGTCTAATTACTGGTCTTTGTCAGTGTTGGCGAAGCCTTGTGAGGAGAGCTCAACAACCTATGAAGGACATGGAAAGATAATAAATACAAACATGAATTTATGCTGACACGATGGAAAAATGGATGAGATCAAAGACCCAGGGGTCCTTGAGGACGTTCCAGCGGGTCCCCAGAAAAAAATGGACAATAGTTTAATTTCACTACTCTCGTCATAGGGTTCACTCTCTCCAATATTATCTCCTCACCTACCAGTACAGACAGTTATGGAAATCTGGACTAAGTCATTATCTAACAACAGATATCTTCTCAGATGGGGGTCCCGGAGACTACAGCTCATCAAATGGGGGTCTGCGGCCTGAAGTGTATCAAGGAAGGGGTCCTTGACATGACACAGGTTGAGAAGCACTGTTCTAACACTGTTCTAACACTGTTCTAGCCTACATGAATGCTCAAGCCCATGGTTTTTGTTGCCCACCTCCACACCTATTGCACACCTGGCAATCATTGTTGAGGGAGATAACTTATAGAATTGCCAATTTGAGGTTTCTTCCCTTTTTTTCCTACGAAGGATTTTTTTGTGTGTGAGTTTTTCCTTATCTTTGTTGAGGGTTAAGCCAGTGGGTGTTGTTCCATTGTGAGACATGTAAATATGATTTTGGGCTATGCTAAAATCTACACCGCTAGAGTTCTCACAAAGACTACTGTAAGAAGCTGAACATATTACACCAGTCCTCAGGTCTCTGCATTGGCTACCAGTGTATCATAGATTTGACTTCAAAATAAATTTATTTCTAAACGAAACAGTTGAATACAGGAAACACAGTTTCTTCCTTGTGTATGTGTCCAGGAAAATCCCTTTGTTTTGCTCCATGTAATGGATATGTTGTATATATGGACAAAGGATTAATTTAAACTTGTAATGAAACCCTTTTTTATTTGTACGTTTTTTTTTAACTAAAGGCATGTTTTGTCTGCAGGTTTAGAATGATTTGTGATAACAGTAAGAATCCGAGGGAACAATTCATGTTGACTGACAGACGTGAGACAACCTCCCTGCCCCCGACTTTGCCCCAACCGATAGAGAAGGCAATTCATAAAAGGTGTGTGTGTGCGTGTGTGTGTGTGTGTGTGTGTGTGTGGTATCCCAGAAAATTGATAATTAAGGAAGCCTCAACTTGTTTTAATTTGTTGATACTATCTTAAAACTAAGGGTTAAAGGGGACATATTATGCATCTTTTCAAGTCAAGTCGGGTCAGATTTATTTGCATAGCCCAAAATCACAATACATGTCTCAATCATAGGTCTCAATGGGCTTCACATGCCCACAAAAAGTACAACACCCCCTGACTAAACCCCCAGAGAAGATAAGGAACTCCCACAGAAAAAAACCTTAATAGGGAAAAAAAAGGGAAGAAACCTTAGATGGGCAATTCAATGAGAGATCCCCTCAACCAGAACACCAGACGTGCAATAGGTGTTGAAGTGGGCAACAATTTCAAAAATAAATACAATAAGGGGGTAATAATAGTAGTAATAATGATACAAGTAAAAATAATAGTGATGATAAACAATACTAGGAAAATCATAGAGGCATAACAAGTAAGCAGAGACATCAGGGCATAACAACGTCCATAGAGATGGCATCAACAACGTCCAACAAGTTACCACCCAGGGTGATCATACTAGAGCAACACAACGAACACTTGACTTCGTAAGACGGTAAAGATAGTGTCATAAATGTCCGACGGTTGCCGCCCGGTGTGATCCACAATGACCACAATGTCCTTAGAGACAACATCGGTAATGTCCGACGGGTTGCCACCCAGGGTGATCCAAGGAAACACGATGAACGCACGACTCAGGAGACGGGGCAGGGCGGGAGGCAAAGCACGGTCCAGGCACCGAGAGCAGAGACGGCCAGGGTAAGGAGGCAGAGCCAGGACACCGCCTACAGGCCAGATACACTCCGCAGAGACGGCCAGGGTAGGAGGCAGAGCCGGGACACCGCTTTCACCTCCAGGAGCTGACCTTGAACCTGTATAAGTACACAGACAGACAAACAGACAGACTCCACAGCCACACATAGACCATACAGACACACCCACTCATTGGACAACAAAGAACAGATAGTTAAACTGATGCTGATAAACTAAATCACACAATCACACAATTAATCTGTGTATATCTTGTATATATTGGACAGCTCATTCCATTCCTATAGATTTAACTCAACTGTATGATTCATCTGTCCATATCTTGGTTTATACTGACAGCTCATGCCACTCTTATATATATATATTTTGTATACTTATACTCATACGTATTGCATACTCATACTATCTATTTAACTCAACAGTACAATCCATCTGTGTATATCCTTGTTTATATTTGACAGCTCACGCCATGTTTGTATATATTTCATTTCTATTTATTATATATATTTTATATCTCTGCTTTATTCAACCTGTGAAGCACACTTAGGAGCCTGCAAAAAAACCAACATTTCACTGCATATTGTACTTATATGATGGATTATGTGATGAATAAACGTGACTTGATAAAGAGATGGTGATGGGAATGATACATAGAGAAACATGGTAACCAGCAAGCCAAGTTGTATGACTTCCTTGAATCTGTGGAACATGTTTATGAAGTTTTTTTTGTAAAGAAACTAGTCTAAATCTAATTTTGCGAGCACCTCTTTCTCCCCTTGTATTGAACACACTGTTTTTGGTGGGTATTGCACACACACCACATTTTAAATTAATTATTTCCCTCCCTGTCGGGTTATCCCACACCCAAGAGTAAAAAAACGTTTACAAACTGGGCAGTGCATTAGGTAAGGCAGTGTTCCTGGCTCCAAAAAGCACGGCTGATTCATGTTAAGTTACAATTCACAGCTTGATCATTGTGACATCATCGAGGGGAAGTAATTCTCGAACAGCTTGCTTAGGCGTGTCAATCTGAAGATTTCAAACTCTGGCCAAACGGTGAGGAGTAGGCACTGCATATGTCATTTTCCCCCGGGGCCTAAATAACTTTTCAGACTGCCAAATCCATACAAAGACTAGGCAAAACCCACTTTCCATAGTCCCCATTAAAAACAATGGGGTAGCGAGTGTGTTTTAATGGTGTTGGGTGGTGAGAGGGAGAGGGAGGGGTGTGTGTGTGTGTGGGCAAACTATTTCTCGCTTAGGGTCCCCAAGAGGCAAGGAACGCCATAGGTTTTGATATCGTTCAAAAGCAGACCACCACCACATTTCACTCTGTCCCCTCAGTGCTCCGCTGTGTGTATTATTTTGTGGACGGATACCAACAGGGGGCAGTATGCGCCTCAGGAACAGAGAACAATAAAAGTGTGTTAAGAGGGAAAGAGAGAGAGATAGAGAGAGAGAGAGAGAGAGAGAGAGAGAGAGAGAGAGAGACCCTCCTCTGGAACAGGATATATGTCCAGACATGGAGTTTAGAGTCATGTGATCCATC
>OMKL01092278.1:3337-19160 GCA_900302295.1 Parasudis fraserbrunneri | reverse complement strand
CACAACACCCACGTCTGAAGTGAAAAGAGGTTTAACTCCAACATCTGAGATCAAAAGAGGTGTTACCCCAACAGGCCATACTACACCTACAGCAGAGATGAAAAGAGGTCTCACACCAACATCTGAAATCAAAACAGGTCTCACACCAACACCTGAAATCAAAAGAGGTTCCACTCCAACATCTGAAATCAAAAGAGGTCTCACACCAACATCTGAAATCAAAAGAGGTTCCACTCCAACATCTGAAATCAAAACAGGTCTCACACCAACACCTGAAATCAAAAGAGGTTCCACTCCAACATCTGAAGTGAAGAGAGGTGAAACTACTGTATCTGAGACTGCAAGAGCCAAGACACCGACTTACGAATTTTCAATATCAAAAACTTCCTCTGGGCGTCCTAAAACACCCTCATATCACGTTACCCGAGCTAAAACACCTGTCTTTGAAATATCAAGACCCAATCCTCTTTTATTTGCGGTCTCGCCAGTCACGGTGGAGACAGAGAGGTCAAAAACACCAACACTTGTTTCCACTGCTGTTAGTTTGCCAACTTCCCAGAGTATGACAACCATTGAGTCTAAGCCAGCCAAAACAACATCAAACGATAAAAGTATTCTAAATGGGGATATTCATTCAGATGTAACATCAGTGGATCCACCAAAAGCTAAAACAACACAAGAACGTGCTTCGAAATCTGAATCTGCTCAACAGGAATCTCTAGTGCCTGAGTTTACGGCCAAGGCCCCAACAGCTCCACCAGAGAGTTATCAGACTCCAACATCTGTTCAAGCAAAACCAACAGCAACCTCCTATGAGTTTCCAAGGCATACAACTCCTTCATATGGCACACCCCAACCCACAGCACCTGCATCACCTTCCTACGGGTATCAAAGACCAAAGACTCCTATATATGGACCTTCACCTTCAGGGGCGTCATCTATAGGATTTCAAAGACCTAAAACACCAACCTCTGTGGCCTCCAAAACAAAATCAACATATCGTGGATTGACACCCGCTGAATATGCTGCTTATGGTGGAATCAAAAGTTACTCCCCAGCATTTGATATTTCTAAGACACCACCTCAAGAAGAGGATAAAACCACAAAAGTAGAGTCAGCAGAATCTAAAACACCTGCCCAAGAATTACCTGTGAAAACACATTCTTCGGTTGAAGTGTCTAAAGTTGACAAAACCCCCACAAAGACAGGTGAAAGCCGAATGGGAGATGAACATGTGTCCACTACTCCTGCAGTGGTAGTTCCAACTATTGTTGTTTCACAAGCTTCAGATGTGTCAGAAACAACAGTATCCTCACATCAGACAAGTGAAATAACAAATCATGTTACAGAAACACCAAGGGTCAAAACGCCAACAACAGAGAAACCAGAGGTCAAAACTCCTGAGAAAGAGAGGGTGAAAAAACCAATTCAGGAGGTCCCGAAACCAAAGACACCCACCACTGAAGCCAAACGTCCTTTGCCCACTCCAGCAAGCAGAAGTGAGAGCAAAGTACCCCAGATGGTAAAAACACAGCCTGTAGTGAAAGATACTGTCCAGACTGTAAAACAACCACCTGTAACCGAATCAGAAACCAGTGTATCACAACAAAAAGAGTCTGTAAAACCGTCAGTTGCAACTGAGGCTAAAGCAGAAGGCACAAAACCAACCACTCCAACTCCATTAGCTAAGAGTGCAGCTCCTGCAAAGCCTGTTACTCCAGTTAAAGCATTTGCAAAGGCAACTGAAGATGTGGACAAAGTAAAAGATGAAAAAGTTGTACCAGCTCCTGCCGACCAAACTGCATCGGCTAAGAAAGAACAGGATGACTCCCTTCCTGCAGCTGAGCCTCTTCTTAAAGTGATTCAGAAGCCAAAGGGCATGAAATCTAAACTCAGTGGTTGGTCACGCCTTAAGAAGCATATGGTGGTGGAGCAGGAGGAACCCAAATTTCCAGAGTTAGGCACTCAAAAAGAAGAAATTGGGCAGGGTCAAAGTGAAGATAAAAAGGTTGAACAGACAGTGTCGGAGGCCAGTGAAAAGTCTGGGGGTCAGGATGAGAAACCAAGCACAGATGCCCCCAAGGCAACACAGATGTGGGATGCTGTCCTGTTCCAAATGTTTTCCACTAAGGAAAACATCATGCATCAGATTGAGTTGAACAAAAGTGAAGAAGATAAAAAGGAGATAAAGGATGAACAAAAAGAAATCCCAACATTTGCTCATCGTCTACCCGTGCTCCTTTTTAGTCCCAGGTTTGATGCTAAAAAGCTGAGAGAGGCAGCATCAAGGCCACTCACGAAAATTTCAACAGTGTTTGAAATGGGCCTCATTGGGCGCAAAGGTAAAGATGAGGAACCAAAAGACTTTAACAGAACAGCAAGAGGGTTCACCGTTTCTTAAGCTACATCAGATCTCATGTGTTAAGATAAAAATGTTAAGTTAACTCTGTTAAGTTCTGTTACTCAATATGTTTTATGTACAGGTGTAGAAACCATAGCGATGGCAATGATGTACAGGTCTAGCGTTTTAGTCCCTGTGTTAAACAGGATGAAATTTGTTGCAATATCGTAGAGGACTTCGTCTGAACTTTATACTTGACAAATGCATTATGTTGCATTTGGAGTTTGATTGTATGATTGGTTGGTTGACTGTCAAGAGATTTGTGTCCGCAGATTATCATGATAGGAAGCGATACGTTTGTCTTAAAGTCATTCAGGCATCTCATGAGATTAAAGTGTATGTTTTAAGTAATTTCAGAGCTTCTCTTTTGTCAAGTGTGGAACCTCTTATCGGAAATGAAATGATTAATTGCAGACCACATGCTGTGGACTCTTAGTGATTGTGTCTTTTAAAATATGTGGGAATTTTTAAAGGGAAATATATGTAAAGCTAAGATTAATATACTCATTCAGAAACATACCTACTGAAAATAAGCTCTCAGTGAGGATTTTAGGCTATTTCTATTGAATAGAGGGTAGAATTCAGTATACAGTATAACATTTACTAATTGACTTGGGTATCCAAAAGTTATTTTAACTGTGCATTTACAATTGCTATAATTTCTAAGCATACAATTTACCATATACAGAATATAATTTTACTTCTTTTCAATGATATTTTTATATACCCCCATCCCCCATGTTACGGTGCTGTTTGTGTCCGCTGAGGACTTTTAATGAACCTAGATAATGAACATGCAGGTTCAGTGAAATGCTTTCTCGAGATATTTGTTTGAGTTAAAAGCGCAGACGATAGTGCTTTACTAACGCACTTGATGGCAGTGAGCTACTGAAGCGGTTAGAGAGGATACAGGTCATGAAAGTGAGGTTGGCATAAAGTTTGCAGACTCCACTGTGATGAAAGTATTGGCTAAATGGAGTACTGCTGAGTGGCAGTACTGAGAGACAGGATAGTCACTGGTATAAATGCTAGAGAAGGAAAGTTACACAGTAAGTGCTAAGCAGAGTGGATTTCAGTTTGAATCAGTAACATGCTTTAGGAACAGACAAGCATTAGATATTAAGCTCGTAAGCTTTAGGTTGTCCATGCGAAGCGGCTCGTGCAAACACTTCACAAAAAGGCAGCTGTCAATTTTGAGGGACTCAAACGGGTCAAATGCTAGTGGTGATGGATTATGGCAACAGTGTAAGATTGTTGGCTTTCCGGGACTGTCAGCTTTCCTTTGGTGCTTTCATCTTTTCTTGCATGTTCTTACACAAATGTGTCCTTTCTAGGTATTGTGCTCAAAATGCTGTGAAATCGGTGTTATTTTCTATTTTTTGATATAAAAAAATGATTTAATAGGAGACTGGTAGTTTTATTTGATGAAATTACAGTTTTGAATGAAAGAATGAAGAGAATTACAGATGATGGCCAGATAGGGAGAACTAGTAACTCTTGGTGTTTGACATAAATGCCACTAAATGATATTAATTAATTGTAGATTTTAATTATTTTAAAGCCAATATCTGTTGTTAGAATATTTTTATCCACAGGACCAGCAGAATAAAAAGTTGGCATTTGCCCACAAATTATGAGTCATAATTTATTGGACTTTCTACTAATATCCACTACAGTGCTATATTCAGTACAAGTGTAAAAAAGATTAATATAAAAACTATAATGAGGCATTAAAATGTTGATCTTCCACACATTTTATCTCTGGAATCATTACACATTCCATTACTTATTGCAAATGATTCATCAGGAAGATTGGTGTACAAATAGGATGGAGAATATTATGCAATGTGATTGGTTAGCTTTGTCTCAGTAAAATATTTTCCAACTGACTGGAGTTACAAACACTTGCTCACACTAAACTTACCAGATTTTCCATTGGAGTATCCATCACCATCCTCATCATCAACAGGTTTCTTCTCATATTTACCATGGCCAGTTACAACAAATTTGTACCTTTTACCAGAAGGTGTGCCCTAAAAAGAGGTAAATGAAAAGTTTACTTTCTCAAACTTATTGTGTGTGTGTGTGCGTGTGTGCATGTGTGAGTGTGTGTGTGTGTGTGTGTGTGTGTGTGTGTTTGTGTGTGTGTGTGTGTGTCTGTCTGTCTGTGTGAATGCTCACTCTCGCCCTCTGCCCCAATCTTCCAGATGTGTCTCCAATTATCTCCCACATATTTTTCTTCTGCATTACATCACCAGGCTTGACATCCTGAGGAATACAGAATAATAACTGGGTTAACATCACACAGAGAGCCATAACTGTTGCATAGAGTCCAATTATCTCAATAGATACTCTTTCTCCACTAGGGGGCAGCCTCAGATAAGCATGAGACTCTACAGTCACTATCACAATGAGTATCCTAATGTCAAATGAGACTAGATATATATCATCAAAGAGGTTTTATGGAGAGAGAGAGAGGGAAAGTTATTTCTCTATCAGGGAAGAGAGTAATAGAGAGCGGTGTCAATACGGTTTGGCATGTGGGGGCTAAAGAAGATAAAACAGAGAGGGTGATATTTTTAAGATGCCTGATTTGTTTTCACAAACTGGGAGTCATTTCAGCTCATCCACAAAACATTTGTGTCAGTGTTTTGGTTTTTGAGATATTTGTGGAAGTCAATGGGTGCATGACGCATGTCTCTGAAAAATCCCATGCACAGTGCCCCCATTTACTTCCAACATTACTAATAAATTACCAACTTCCTCTTCCTGTATCTCTCAAAAAAAAAAAAAAGAACACTGGTGCGCAAGTGCTTTTCTCTCAGTATGTAATAAATCAGACAGGCCTCTTAATAATGCATATAATTCCTTTTGATGTTTTGACTAGATTCTTGGTTTGGTAACACTTTATAATAACCATCCTCAATGGATGGTGAACTGATCATGATTTAATATTAGTTCATTCTTCATAAGATATCAAGTGCCTTGAATATTTTTGGAAACTGCTTGCTGTTCACCCAGACTCTTTTTTCCCCTTCTGTATAGTTTAGTATACGATACAGTAGTAGCCATCCAAATAATATTTATTAATGCTTTAAAAATGATTTGTTAATCATTTACCAGTACTTAATGCACTATAGTATTTAGTTTAATCTGGATGATAAAATCTGTTAATAACTGTTAATTACTAACATAACCAGAAAGTCATTGTTACCATTTCATATCAGTTATTATTAATAAACTGTAAAAAATTTTATTTAATCAATTAATGGGCAAAAACATAATGTTTACTAACCATTAACATCTAACTAAACAGTTAGAAATGTTAACAATAAAATAACAATAAACTGATATAGAATTATGATCAATTAACCATTTATTGAGGATGGTTATTATAAAGTGTTAACCTTGGTTTTATGCACACTGACTTACATTTGGTCTGGAAGGCGACTGTTTGCCACTGCCATCTGGAGTCCCCTTCACCCACTGAGTGATCAGGTCTGCCACGCCCACCTTCAGGCCTTCAGTGTCCTGATTCAGAGAAGACAAATGGTTAACAAAGGGTTAACACCAAACATAGGCGCCCTGCCATCCCCTCAGCCCCTCCTCTCCTCTAGAGTTTTCAGACTGTTAAAGTTGTTCCAGCCAGACGTTCACACTTTAGCCTGGAGTGCAAATGTCTTCAGCTTTCTGAGAGGGGGCGAGTTAGAGAGTGCTACATGCCGCGGGATACATCTCGGGGGTCCGGAGGGGGGGGAAAACCACACATTTGTGGGAGCATACTAAAATAAACTCAGCCAGGAGGGCCTCAGATCTCTCAGCTGTATGGCTCAATGTCTGATTATTATCACTCACGCTCTGGTCAGACTCATGCTGTTTTGGTTACCTCAAAGAACCTTGTGCACATTAAAGTAGATAAAATGAGAGAGAGAGAGAGCGAGAGAGAGAGAGAGAGAGAGAGGGGTTTACGCTGTGTTAAACCGGTGACATTATAAGACTGTTAATGTCTTACAGTATCAGACCATATGGATTGATTGCCTCTTTAACAACGAGCACATCTAGTTAACTCACATCTAGTTAACCTCACACCATTACATGATGCGTCTTTTGTGAAAGTTAAAGTGAATCCATAGGTGTTGTATTTCTGGTGAGAGAACTAAAGGATAGGTTGTATAGCCATGGCTAAGTAGGCGTATCAGTCTTTTCCTTGCCTTGCATGGTGTTCCCTTGGTGGGACTCTGGCTGCATGCTTCTCCAGCCTCAAATAGGTTCTTCTTGGAGGCCACGGCCTCAGGAGAGCTAGGAATATCCATCAGACCTTGCTTGGCTGCCCTGGCCTCCTGGGAGTTCTGTATAACATAAGGACTGTGTTATTTACGTAACTCAACATCACACAGTGCCATTAAAGGTAGAATCTTTAATGTCATCAAACTGCAACCTCTAAACTAAAGAGCCCTGCATGGTATTGCACTTTGTTTAATTTTTGTTTTGGTCTGATGTTTGGGTTTGAGTTTAGTAACTTATTATATTGTGAATTTCTGCAGACCTCTCTTGGCAGAGCCTGAGGTGTGGCCATAAATAGCAACCCCTCCCCTATACCCGTTCAAATCCAAGCCACACATCAGACCAAAACAAAACATGGAAACAAAGTGCAATACCAAATGGAGCTCTTTTGCCTAGAGGTCGCTGTTTGACAGCATTACAGAGTCTGCCTTTAATAAACACATTGGGGACAGTGTGAACAGAGAGAGAATAGAAGGCACGCACTGATGCGTCATAAAAGTCATGTATTTGCACATATCTACTTGGCACAGTGATTCAAAACTATACGGTGTGGTAGCCATGTTATGATGTAATACTTAAAAGTACTGGGAAGATTTGTACCCTCTGCTACTACTTGTGAGTCAAAGAGTATGGGAAGAGTATGACTCATGTACCGACGGAGATGAGAAAGCAAGCCAAGCTTTGTCTGAAAAGACTAGAAATTATTTCCCAAATGACAGAGCAGACAGGTGCTTTGACAGAGTGCGCCTGACTAAGGGCAGGTGACTGACTTTGATGTGTAACAGGGTATATCACTATGAATGAGACTTAACAGTGTGTCACCCAGAGGTGGAGTCTGGCAGAATAGTCGTCGTGATGAAAGCGTTCATCCCCCCTCATCAATAGAGTCTCTGTGTGTGGAGAAGGGGTGGGGGTGGGGGGTTGTGAAACCAGGTGGGAACGCACCTCGATGGCATGGGTGTACTGCTCCAGCTTGTCATCGATCCTGGAGAGTAGAACAGGGGGCTGTGTCTTCTTGAAGCTGTTACTGTGTTCAAAACAAAGATGCTTAGTCAAGCCAAATTAAATACAACACATGGAAGAGAGAGAGAGAGAGACACATTTAAAGACTTTTTTGGCTGTAAGTCAATGAGGGTATGTCCTACCACCTAGAAAGTATCCTTTACCCATACTGTGCAATGTAGCAATGCATCACCATTGGTAAATTGCACTATTTTCTTTTGAGCTCAGGGAGTGGATGGAATTCTCTGCTTGGCTGGAGTGACTTATGCTAGCATGGTGCCTTCAGTCTGAAATAAGCCTATCTGACCATAGAAAAATATAGAGCCCACGTCCAGCTGACCAAACACCCAGTGACCTAATCTCAGCCACGTTCCCTAAACACAAAAAACAATCCTATCTGGAAAGACTGACTCCGATTTCTGTGTTTTCACATTGTCTCAGTCAGTTGTATGAGAGAGGTCTCATGAAAGGCATGTGGGAGTCACTAGAACAAGTCCAGGGAGATTAACTAGCGTCTGGCATGGCAGGATCATTTTAATGTGACAAACGTGACCCACATAGCTTTATTTGGGGATTTCACTTAAAAGGCTCACACCATAGATATTGGGCCAGCTGATTGATGTCACAGTTTTCGTCTGAGGGAGGACAGTAAAAGGAAAAGTCATCGTCCGCAAAAATCTTTTGTATTTGAGAATGCGTTGATTCACATTGTTTCTGCCTAATGATCTTAAAGACATTATACTTTTCACAGTTGTCACACCTGGATCAAGAGTTGCTGCTACTATTTTCACAGCCTCCATACGAAACTGTTGAGAGCTCCTTAGCGCTGATAACTTACTACGGTAGACTGTCTGGAGCCACACAGGGTTCCCAGCTATACTTCACTGGCCACTAGAGAAAACACAGCCTCTGCATCTGGTTAGAGTTAACCGGAGCCATAAATCATGCCTGACAAAGGTGATGCACTGAGAGGGGTGGAGAGGTCACTGCTCGGCCCTCTTGTCGATGTTTACTTTCAGACACCAGTCATTTAACCAGCATAACTGCCTTTCTGCCTTAGAGGGCCACAGAGGGGGCCCCGGTTGACTTTGGTAACCCTCAAGAACTGCGTGGGATCAGGGAGGCCCCATTGAATGTGCAGTGTGCGCATCCACCTGAGTTGCATTGTTTTTGTTTGCCAGAAAATGTTGCAGATTGGGTATTCACCTTTTCCTCAGTGATCGATTCAAGGATTCCGTTCTCTCTGTGATCTGAAAAAGATAATGATGCACAAGGTTATTATTTACAAGAATGGAAGAAGTCTTCTGTGTCTCTGCCTAAGTTCAAGCCAGGCTACTGGCTGATCAAGGTGGTTACAGTTCATTTTGGCCACGGATTGGAAGTACATCTTCCAATTCAAACAGCACTGTCTGCTTGTCTTCATC
The DNA here is from genome assembly GCA_900302295.1 of Parasudis fraserbrunneri. Classification (NCBI taxonomy): domain Eukaryota; kingdom Metazoa; phylum Chordata; class Actinopteri; order Aulopiformes; family Chlorophthalmidae; genus Parasudis; species Parasudis fraserbrunneri. The sequence goes on along the minus strand of OMKL01092278.1, from coordinate 10,049 downwards.
ATGCATCTCCATGTGTCTGGAGCTGTCTGCTCCAATCACTTCGACAAGTTCAAGCCACGCTGCTCAATCGAAGGAAACTATAGACATAATTACAGTGAAAACAGGATATTGGGAGACTTCCATTTCAGATGCATTCATCACCTTGAGTAACACCACAGGCCAGGTGAAGAATATGTTCAGGGTCACGTTTATCCCTCAAAGTAAATATCTTCCTCTTTTCTTTTTTTTTTTAACAAAAATATTTATAGGGACTTATAGTTTAGGACAGAGTCCGAAGTTTCCTTTTGCCCCTTGGTTTCCAATGGGATCAAACATCAAAGTAGCTATGACCATGCATGTTCACAGGGTCTGGTTCCACCCACACAAAAGAATCCCTTATGTGAGGCTCCAACCTCAGTCCTGAATCACACAGCCCAGCCTGTCAACCCCCAACTCACCAAGCACGTACTTTCTGCTGTCAAACCCTCTTCATTTGCTCTCTGAAATTACACACACAAGCAAAGGGAAGCTCATGACAGCACAAAAGGACAAAGCCCTCCAGGTGACCCGAGATGGACAGTCAAGTCAGTTCAAAACAAGTACAAATGTATAGAGAAACAGTTCAACAGATATGGAATCTACATACGTCAAAATACCTCATTTTGTTAATTGTTTTATGGCCAGCTTAGTTTGAGATCAGCCGTGAAATAAGTTTAGCTCCTGGCTTCTTCTTCTATACCAAAAATATGCCACAGATGTATAGCCTCTTTGGCGAACAGTTAAAGCAGGCTTTAACTGCTTTGGGGTCACGGCAGCTAGGCTACTGGTGTTACATTAGAAATGGCATGCATCAGGGCACCTAGGTTCACTAGCATCAGTGAATCCCATTTGCTCCAAGTCTCTTGAGAGCACAACGCCTGTATAACATGATTATTAATCTAAATGAGATTCCAAGAACCATGAATCCTTTTGATTAGATCTGACAAGTCATCCAGCTGCCATTTATATATGGAGAGACAAGACATGCAGTGCCATGCACAAGTCAAGCTGTGACAAATTCATACTCAAATATTTGGGAAGCATAACTGCATTACAAACATAATTTCAAACAGCCCAAAGATGACAGAATTTGAGGACACGATTTAAACCATCTATGAAGGAAGTTTTTGTTTTCCTATGAACTGATAGATGGCATTCTTTGTCATCCGACCGTTAGAACATTTCCATCGGTACACACACCGTACGCATGCTGAAACAACCGATACATCTCAGGGTGGTACAGTAGGGTGGTACTGAAAGTTGTATAGTGAAAAGCATACCGCATTAATCTTTTGTCTCTTAACACATCTCCAACATCAAACAGGACACACCACAACAAATCCACTCCTCAGTGTGTTCCATGGCAACACTACATGCACTGTGGTGGAGGCAGTAGACACTCCCATGTACCAATACACGCACGCACACGCAAGCAGACTTTTAACTTACAAGCTGTAACTGAGCACAGTAGCTGTAAAGATAATGTAGAATTATTTGTTATCAGTTTTGTCTTTGTTGTTGCAACAGTGAAGATATTACGGTGGATATTCTTGATGATTAACTCGGAGTAATTATTAACATCACCGGTGTTAACCAAGACAAAGTCAGTCAGCAGCTTCTAAATCAGGATAGAAAAACCTTAGCATTACCTTGTGGGTGGGACCTTTTGGACTGAGGGGGCTGAACATCTCCTCTCCTTCTACACTGGACGTACTGAGAGTCTTCATCCTCTCTGCTGCCTCCAACCTCCTCCTTTCAATATCCTCCTTCATCCGTCTCTTCTCCTCCTGGGAATTCAATTCAAAGGGATCCTTATTTCATTTGCACACATGCATCTACGCTTCTCATCGGCCATTGAAGTTATTAAGCTTATTATTCAGACTTTTTTTTTATTTGTAAATTTTTTTTTTTTACATAATGTTGTGCCTGCATATATATTTATTCTTATTTGTTATGACAGTCTAGTAGTTGATTACCTCTTCTTTGGCCAAACGTTGCTGCTCCTCTTCCTCCCTTCGGCGCTCCTCCTCCTCCCGGAGCCTGCGTCTCTCCTCCCTCTTCTTCTTTAGCTCCTCCAGCTCCTGCTCAGCCTCCACCTGCCTGTGTCTGAGCTGCTCCAGCTCCTGGCTCTCCTTCTCCTGGTGGCTGCGCCGGATCTTCTCCAGGCGCTGCTCTGCCTCCAGGATGGCCTCCGCCTCCTCTGGTTCCACAGCCTGAACCACTGGCCTGCTACCGAGATGGGAAAGGGAGCAGAATTTTCATTTTTGAAAAAAGATTGTGCTGTCCCCTCTTAGTCTATTAATCGAACAATTGTTCGCCATGGCCTTAGTCACCTAATACTTATTTTAAATGCACTGAATGAGTCATTTCTTGGAAAATGATAAGCTCATCTCTGGCACTGCAACCATATACACAAATATGCTTTGGCCTTTAATAAGCACTTGATTTAAAGAGTGGAGGCAAATTTATAATTTGTCGATACTTGGCAAAATCCCTATGGCTATTAGTCGCCTTAGAATTTCTTTAGTCATGGAGGCCCTAGAAAAAATGAACTTGACTTGGAAAGATAGGTTTGTCTGTGTAATGGACATCCTTTATGTGTTGCTGTTATCATGAATGTAACCAGACCAACCTGATAGCCCTTTTTGTTTTGATGCATGATGACACATCCATCCCAGCTGCATCTCCATTGGTGTTGCTGTGCTTTGCTTCCTGGTGAAGAAAGACCTTGGATGTGTATGAAACTTTCAGCTCTTTTCTTTTCTCCACCTGGAAATGAAAAGTGAATAGAAAAGTTGCACGGTTCAAAAGCTTTGATTATGTGAGTAAGACTTCAGACAAGGAATGTCTTTAGTTTAGATTTGAAAATGTCACACTCTCTGAAAACTTAAAAATGGACTTAGATAAAACTGTATTTCTTTTTGGTGGCCCAGAGGTGAGGAATGTGTAGTTGTGTCCAGAGAGGCACAAAACTCTTACCCCTGTCTCTGGTCTTTGATCCTCCTCCCTCTTTTGGGACAATCTTCTCTCTTCCTCCCTCTTTTTTTGCTCTTCGTCCTCTCTCTCCTTCTCCCTCCTTGCCCTGTCAGCTCTGAGCGTCTCCTCACCACGGTCCATCCTTCTCTCACTCATCAGTCTTGGCTGCTCTGCGTCTTCTTGCTCCTTTGGCTGTCTCTGTAGACGAGTAGAAGAGGTGACTGTGGCCATAAGGGTTTTTTCGGAGACAGCTCCATTCACTGCGTTCATCGCAGCTCCATTCAACACCTTCTCCTCATCCTCCTCCTCCGCTCCTTGACTTAGTTCCTGCATGCGCTGCTGCCTCCGTTTCTCCCGCCGCTGGGTCCAGTCACTGAAGCCCTCGTCCTCTTCCAGGGAGGGGGAGCAGCTGGGCTTCAGGTTGCCATCGTATCTGAGGTGGAACGCCAAGGAGAGATTGGAAGAGTTACTAAACATGTTTGATCTGGTTTAAATCAACAGATATTCAATAGGTATTGTAGGTTTCAACTAGCGTAGGCAGTGAGCCAGACCTCCCATACAGATAAGCTGCAGTGTGAGGTCTAGCAAGATCAAGTTCAGGGATTTGAGCTACCATTGATTTGACCCAATGGGAATACACTTTGACTCTGATCATAGAGATTGATTGGTGTGCAGATACTGTACTTAACTCCAACTGTTAACTTGTGGAGTGAAGGCCAGGACATGCACAACAGAGACAACTTCTACTCCAATTTATTAAGAGACCACTCCAATCAGAACAACTTCTGTCAGCTATATTAATGAAACTCACTTGGCCGACTCTTTCTGTTGGCTATATTAAAGAAACATACCAGATCATTTTTTCAGTTGAAGAATTTGGTTTGTGCCAGGCGAGGTTCTGAGTATTTGATTTCTGGAGTTATTTCTGTTACTGAAAAGCTGAGGTTAGCTAACTGCCTAACTTAAATCAGGGGAGCTTAAGAGAGTGTAACATACAAAGACATCTCTAAGGACCTTTGCAAAGTGGGAAGAAACAATTGTTGTGCAATCCAATCTGCAGTCCCCCTTTAAACAAGTTTCTGCAAAGCTGGTCATCAGTGACAGGATTGCTTACGCGATCCTCTTAAACCCAAACTCAATCAAGAGGCTTGGATGCCAAAGCCTCGTAAACCTACAGAGGGTATTTTGTTTGGCGGAGACATTCCATGTACCAAACACTGGCTTAGTCTCTCCATTATCAGTGAGAATGGCAAAACTCAGCCCACACACAGTTGAAACTGGCAGTCCAACAGCAGGAGAGAATAACAGGATGCGAGGTAGAATCCTGGTCCAGAGCTCTACAGCGCATCTATTAACACCAGCAGCACCTACAACAAACACAGCGTGGGGAAACAGCTGGAGCAAGTGCCAGCCCTGGACTCTGTGGTTGTTGTTACAATCGCTCTTCCTCTGTAGCCACGGGGCAAAGCCGGTTGGGAAATACACTGATGGAATGAAAAAAGTGTGAAATGTGGGAGACAGCTGACACCTGATTTCACCACGCACTGGGTGGCAGTGGTGGAAGTTTCAAATTAAAATGCACTTATACTGTAAGCAGTGTGGTGCAGCCATATGTTCAGTCTGAGATGCTGGTTTTCAGAGGCAGGTCAGACGGACCAGAGCAAGAGTTATGAATGTAACAACAGCTCTTTGATAAAACAAGAGATGACATTCACAAAGTTTAAATTGGTGATTCTATGTTTTCATGGTATTTCTTTTCTTTTTTGAACCAGCATCATTTGAAAGTATTGGTTTTGGCACCGGAATTGAACAAATTTAAACGACCCTATGCGTGTGTGTGCGTGAGTGTGCAAGGGGTAAAGATAGCACAAATTGAAAGTGCTGTCTAATGTCCAGGATCCCTTTTAGCAATAATCTAACTCCAGTATGGTTGACTGGGGGACAGACTCACAGCTTAAGAGGACAACAGGTCCTGTCTAGAAGGAGAGACTACACAGCTGGACAAAGGGACTAGCACTTGGGAGAGACACTTCCGTCAAATGGCATTAAGTGATTTTTGTAACGAGGGCTTTAACACCAGTGTAAACAAGGGCTCAGGCTAACTGCAGGGAGGTGCCTGGCGTTGGGAGATGATGAGAGCGTGGGGAAAGTGGACAAGGCAGTGAAGTTAATCATCATCTCCTCCCCTGCTCCCTGCTCTAAGTCAACAGCTGAGACTTGTAGAGGGAAGCGGTGGGATCCAAACACATTATATCACTAAGTGGGAAAGCTTATGCTGAGTAAACACCAGGGTAATAACTCTCTCCCTTAATTTCAGTTTGCAATCACAGTGCTATTAGCAGCAAAACACAGCTGGCAAATGAACAAATAACTTACAGTATGGACGTGATAGTCAACTATTAAAATAGAAAAGGGAAATAACATCTACTTGAAAACAGAACTTGTTTGTAATGTGGCCAGCAATTGCAATCAGCTATTTATCGCCAGGTGCCAGCCCTCTCCCCTACCTTCCTCAACTATTGCACATGATCTGGGCCTCACTTTGCCCCTGCCCCCCTATTAAAGACAAAAAACTGGCATGACTCTGTTTTTTTGTCCATATACACTTCTTTATTATTAAGCTACTTGTGGTCAATAGTACATGAATACTCTGTACCATCTCATTGTACTGTACTTGTCATGGCACTGTCCTTTCATCCCTTGCACTCCTCACTTCTGGTATCTTGCAGTTTTGATGATAAAGTGTAAAATGAATTTGCATTTATTGCAAGTCACAGTGACAGATCTGCTAAGGAGGTCCACATTTGGGAAAGTATCATTACAATTGAGACTTTATGGGCCAAGGTGTAATCCAGGTTGTGTGAAATCTACATACTGTAGCAGCTTAACTGCCCATCGCATTAAGATTGCATTAATGCACTAGCTAGGATATTTCATCTCCTTAGGGATACAGTCCCTGAAAAATGTGCTCAGTAACCAGATGCTAAATCACTGAAAGTGCCTCAGAGAGCACCGTGTAGCTCCCTTGGGTCAGTCAATATTGACCCTGCAGTGGTCCACACAGAGGACATGTTGAGTGACCATCGTTCACCACAAAGCCTTTTAGTCCTCACCCAGACACCTGCCTCCAACACACCGTGTCCCTTGAACACGTTTTTTTCCTCACCGTGGAAATTTAACAGGGGTCCCCCCAGGACAGTCTAAACATCTGCACCTGCACTGTAGACACCAAGCTGGAATCTAAATACAGCCCTATTTATGGGGAGATTCAAGCATGCAATGTTTAATGATGCAGTTATTATTTTTTATTGAGCAGTGCACCTCTGACGATTTCCCCCATTCATTAAAAGTAAAGTAATGAAAGTCTGTTTCATCTGCCCGGGAGCTGCCAGAAAGGAATTCAGCGGCATTCCAAAGATGATTAAGCAGTTTCGCTTTTCACCAAAGTAAGCGGGCTTCTCCAGGTGGCAGCCTGCATAAAACCTCTCGATGGCTAATTAGCAATAATGAGCATTGATCCTGGGGGATGCATGTTTCAGGGGTTTAGTCATGTAATAGATGTTGTTTACATGTTTTGGCTGCTGTTGCTGGCAGTAAAATGACACCTGTCTCGACGGAATGTTGCAGCTACGGTTCTGACATGTTTGGTCACAGTTATGACTTTGACAACAAAGAGAAGCTGGTCGGCGGCTGGCTGGCTATTTAACGTAGTCAGAGT
>OMKL01092159.1:0-15082 GCA_900302295.1 Parasudis fraserbrunneri | reverse complement strand
ATACATCAACTATCGGAAGCAGCCGAGGCTGTTTGTGCCTGGAGGCTAAAACAGGTGCACACACACACACACACACACACACGGTAACTAGCAGGCACTGTCTGAATTGTGATTACTCTGATTCTGTCTTTTCTTTCGTACTGATTCATTATAAAGTAGCATCAGCATGAGATTTATTTTATGTATAAACAGTTGGTCTGGTTTTTGAATCCATTTGCTTTAACAATGACTACTTTACATGTGTTTTTATTAATTGTTAACTTTTAATCTTTCAGGGGGCTTTGTGAATGTCTTTTCTTTCATCTCTCCCATGATTAGACACAAAAAAGAAGATTTGATAAACATACATCAATTGTTATGTGCATATTTGTACTTGTTGGACTGATGTGCCAGCATAGTAATCAGGCTTCAGCATAGTAATCAGACTCCTCTCAGACTTCCTTCAAATTGTTAAGAATCAATCATGCATGTGTTTGAGTGGAGGGCGTAAGGACCACTTGTCAATAATAGACTTGTAGCAGTTGATTCATGGTTTGGTCAGCTCTTTGTAATACTCCCCAGTCGAGGGAATGTCTTAAAGTGGAGTTCAATATGGGGCCATTTCTTCCATTAGGTCAAGTGGACAAATGTAATTTTTCAGTTCTGACCAAACACAAGCACACATTACATTCTTGTGATACTTCCACTGTTGTAAATAAAATATTACTCCCATGAACATGTTGCGATGTTATTCTCACCAGCATTGTGTGTGCACTCTACATTTGAGACAACCCTTACAGGAATTGTCAGCCTTTGGGCATTTAACACTGATTGTGATGTCACTGCGTCTTCCAGTAACACGCTTTCCTTGCAGTGTTTTTACATTATCAGTTGACAGACCTGAAAGGCTGCATACATACAATAAAGTAGGCTACTACTTGTACGGTACAGACGAACTGGATTCCCCAAAGCATTTAGAGTAAAAGGTGTGTGCTGTTTCCTTTTTGACCAGGTTTCCCTTGCAAATTAGGAGTGTAGGACTGAACAGGTTCAATAAAATGTAATAATTAAAATCTCAGGTTCTCAGCTTTTCTTAGAATTTTCCGTCAGCCTCTCTCTAGTCACTTGGCCTAAACTTACTGTTATTCTGACTTTTGTGTAGGTCAGGTTGAGATCATTTAGATGGCTTAGTATTTCATTTGACTAATGGACAAAATGGACATTTAGCTTATCCTCTCGCCCCATGGTGAATATAATATGTCTTTCTTATATATTCCCATTCCATAGTTATAGAATTCAGCCATGGGTAAGCCATGCTTATTTGGTGTCAGAAAGAAAAATTACAACAGATATAGATGAGATATTAAGCCTGCCCTCTCAAGGTGGAATGGGCTGGCTATTTAGGACAGTCAGAACTGGGTATGTTCTTTATATTGATAGTCTTTAAGTGTCAAGAAAGAAAAAGTCAGTTGAAATTGTGACTTATCTGGATCTGAACCTCACATTTATTTCAGTGGACATGTTGATCTAATGCTTTGCCTCAGAGCTTCAAAATAATGTAATTTTGCTGATTATTTCAGAAAAAGTATTAACAACAAAGAATTGTGTGACACTCCTTCAGCTCCAAACAGGACCATCTGCCCTAATCAAAGTTCACTGAGCCATATAGAGTGGGATTCATTTAAACCTAAATGGTGAATGAGTTGGTCCACTGGCATTGATTTTATGTCAGAGTGGACAGCTAAGATCTTTTGTCTTTAATTCAGCTACACCAAGCTGGTAAACGAAATCACGCAGGATTTGGCCGTTGACCCTCACTTCTCAGTGATGGTGCCTTTCTCTTGCACTTCTGTATTAACTGTCACTTGGTAACAATTGCATCTGATAGTGTGCTTTGAAAGCTGAGGAAACGCAACTAAATTATGTTTTAAGTTTTGTTTCTTCATGGAAAAGTGTTAGAAAAAGTATGACACAATTACCATAAATTTCAATAAATAATTCGCCATAATTTATTGTACAATATCAATTTCAGAAGTTTTTCTTTACATTGTCCACTTAGATTGAATGTTAAAAGGTTATCATACAGTACATTTTAAAGCTTGCTGATCTGCATTTCACCAGTACATCTGCCAACATTTTACAGACTCTGCATAACTTCAACTCCTGCAACAGCAATGACTAACACTCAGTAACTTTACTGAATGAATCAGAGCAAACAGCCAAACCCTGTGCTCAGAATACTGTAACTGCCCAGTCTGACTGAGATCAAATAGCCACGAAACAGAACAGAAAGGAAATTCTGGATTTATGACAGGGTTGGCCGTAGCACTTTTCAAAAAATTAAAATAAAAAAAAATAAAAGACAAATTTACTGACCTGAAGTTTCACTCCGTCTTTATCAAGACGCATTATAAAAAGCATCGTGCAGGCTTATTGTTTTTTTGTTTGTTTGTTTTTTCATATGGAATAATTTTCTCACATTATATATTTGTTCTTTTTTTTTTTTTTTTTTACAAAATGTTGTATGATACTGAATAATTCCTTCATATTCCAGAATCAGAATACAACCAACTTAAAAATGTAAATAAACATAATTTTCGTCCTCACTTTATGGGCCATCTTTGATATTTTTAGTCATGTCTGTTTGTTGGTTAAACATGAATGGCCTCTTTTTGAACATGCTTAAATGTCCACCGATAAAGTTTGAATTGAAAAGAAAGGAAAAAAAAGAAAAAAGTATTCATTTTAATTCCTTGTGTTACAACATGCATGTCTGCTAACAAATGTGAGTGTGTGTATGTGTGTGTGCATGCTCTCTGTGTGCGTCAGACGTGGTGTGGTCCCAGGCGCAGGACAGAGAAAGCCCGGCGGTGCTTGCGCAGCAACAGTCGTATCTTCTCGTCATCTGAGTCGGGGTCCAGAGGTTTATTGTACTCCTCGTCCTCCACCTCGTTCTCTGAGGCCTCCCCGCCTTGGCCTCCGTGGCTGGTCTGGGTGGAGCTGGGCTCCGAGGCGCTCTTCTTTCTCCACTTGGTACGGCGGTTCTGGAACCACACCTACAGTAGTCAAAAAGGGTTTCTGTAGTCAGTGGGTCAACTTGTTATCGGCACATCACAGCTTGTGTAGCATACCACTTATCACTGTTGTCGCACTAAACATTTTGTGTTTCCAAAGTGAAAGTATTCATGGTCCTTTAAGTGTTGATTAAATTATCATGATCCTAGGATCCATGAAACCCATTGTAGAATTTCAAACATGAATGGGTGTTATTCTGAAAATAGGGGCACAATAATAATGACTAATTACCCAGGAACTAATGAGGTACTACTGTATATGTTAACAAACCGTTGATTAACCATCAGTTTCTCAAGTCTCAGACCTGATGTCTCAGTGCCGGGTGAATTCTTATAGAATGGCTCCTACTTCACCATTCTACTTTAGAGAATGGCTTCTACTTGTGGCTCCTGAAGTGAAGTGTTACCTGTTTTTTTCTTAATCCCTGAAAAACGGACATGGATACATGAGGGTTTGATCCAACAGCATTATTATAAAAGTGTCCTGATCATATCAATAGAATGTCATTTGTGGGAGTCTACTTGTAATCCATCAAGTACCTAATTTATGCATGAATAGATATTTGTGATTGTTGACAATCACATATGTTGATCTACCTTGACTTGTGATTCAGTCATGCCCAGGGAATAAGCCAGTCTCGCTCTTTCAGGCCCTGCCAAGTACTTGGTCTGCTCAAAGGTTTTCTCCAGGGCAAATATTTGATGTCCACTGAACGTTGGTCTGGTGTGCTTCTTCCTCCCGGTCATCTCCCCCAGATGACCACTGTCTAAAAATTAAATCAAAAACATATCGAGTCATACCCACCCTATTCTTTTTTGACAGTATAGAAATCATAGATAATTGTATAAATATATGGAGAGAGAAGATATCAATTGGCATTTTGTTTTCATAGAAATAAATCAGCAGAAAAGTACTTAACATTTCACATTTTGTACAAAAACAGAATATAATGAATGAGAATGTATGTGAACATTCAGTGATTTGCTGTTGTTACAATGATCAGACATATTATATATACCATATATACCATATTATACCATATATACCATATTATACGGAACCATTTGGTCTTGTTACATTACTGTGGCCTAATGTCAGAACAGCATTTATTAGGCTACATCATATATAGCTATATATTTTCAATGTGAATGCATCTCTGACATGTCACATGAATTCATTGTCCACTTTTAGTTTTAAAGTTGTTGGGTTTTTTTCATTTAAGGTTCTATATAAATTGTGTACCATAGATAATGCTGGTAATTATTTATATAAAATTATTACTATAAATTAAACCTTTGCTATAGATAATCACGGTACTATTCATACAAGTCAGAATGCAATAACTGCACATTAGAGATAAAGGCTTTTTATCAGATACCAAACTGCATCCACTTGCTTGAAGCTTCTGAATTTTAGTAGAATAACATTTAGGAAGGTTGCTTCTTGAGAGATGTATTAAAATCAATACAAAATAAATATAAAAAAGAAAAGAAAACAGACCACAAGCTGAATAAGGTGATTCCTAGATTACTGATAGGTAACAGGAGGACCCAGTGGCACGGTTTAGTACAGGAAGTTATAAAAGTGAGTGAGTTAGGGATGTGCTGCGCTGATCAGCTGGATGCTGAGTTCAGGCTACAGCATGTACAGGTCGACTCACTGTTAGAGCACTGCTGCCTCCCTCCTCTCCAGTCATAGCCGTTCTCTGCCCAGCAGCTGACAGTGCGACCCTTCATGGGGCACTCGGAGCCCGGCTTGGAGAAGCCACCCAGGGAAGGGCTGTAGTCTCGGTTATAGTACATCCCCGCGCTTGTGACGGATGGGCCGAAGCCACCCATGGTTGAATATCCGGACAGCAGGGTGGTTGTGCCCGAGGAGCCCATGCCAACCATAGAGCGGCTGAGGATGTCGCTGATGCCGTGAGGGGTCCCCGCTGGCAGCTGACTGTTCAGGCCCGGGTTGAGCTTGTAGAAGGAGTTGGGGACGGAGTACTGGCACACGGGTGCCTTGAGGTCCGAGGGGAACTGGTTCAGGCTGTTGTTGAACAGGAAAGACCCCTGGATGTTTGGATCCATGGGAAGTGGCTCTGCCCCCAGGTTTCACCCACCTATAACGGTCCAGTCAGGAAAAGACCCAGACGGGCCTACAGGAGTTCACCTCAGCTTCTCTTACTGACACCGAATAGATCTATCTTGATCTACCTGGATAGATCTCTGGTCGCACCCGCAGTCTCTTGACATTCAAACGCTTGAGACAATGGATGCCGATGCTAATATCTCCTACCTTTTCACCAATTTTCCTCCCCCAAGTCCCTGGTGTCTGCAAAAGTTACTACCTTTAGAAGAGAGGATGTGCCAGTAGAAGTTCTCTTCACTCTCTCCCTTCACCTTTGCCCAGCCATAGCTTTGAGTGTGATAATCCCATAATCAACCTCACATGAACCTTCTAATAAGAGATTTTACAGTTGCTTCTGGAGGCAGTCACTTCCTGCCTGCTCTCTCCTCTGGGGTCATAAATAAGCACTATCTTGAAATGGAGTGGCACCTTGATAAAGATAGGCCACATTAGAATGCTGCCTTGGATTGGTCAGGGTCTTGCAGCGCTAATGCATTTCTATTGGCTCTCTGGTGAAAGCCAAGCCTTTTATTGGACAGCAGTAGATTAATTGTGTTTTGAACAGGTGGAGTGGGAACAAGTTGATTTTTGATGGCCTGTCATGGCTGGCCAAGTGCGGTGGAGCAGAGGCGGCTTGGCGGGGACTGAAACACACTGAATGACATAGTTTCTCTTTTCTCTAGCCCAAAAACAGAAACATTTATATACTGTATGGAAATGATGCAGATGTTGTTTCCACTTCTGCAAAGTGGCACCATATTGCTGATGTTCATTTGGGCATGCAGTTTCTGTCTTTGATGTACAATTGAATGTGCCAATATGCGACTGCATTATAATCACCTGTGAAAATGACATAGTAGACTACATTATAATGCATCATGGTTATGGTATGATTGTGTTATGAAACTGTTATGAGCTATTCTCCTCATAATCCAATTCATTCTATTTTGCTTTGGAAAATATTCAACTCCACTTGACTTGTTGTTTGCTGTGCAGCATTTTTTTGGTTAAAGATCCTCTCCAGATGTAGCTATTAAAAAAAAAGTATTATATTGAATAACAATAATAAATGTTCTATATTGAATAATAATTTCTATAAATATGTTTTCCACCAAATTCTTCAACACTGAAAATGGTTTAGCAGCATCTCTACACCTTTACCTTCATTAAGAATGCAAGGAGCTATACAATAATACAAATTGGCAACAAGCACGCATTGATATTTACCAAGAATTCCAAGTTGGCAGCTTGTATTCTTTCAAGACATGTCAATACCTACTCAGCTCTCTGAGTATGCTTAAGCTAAAGGTGTCAACTTACTACATATTGGACCATGAGTGGTTCAACTATTTAGTGACATCACACACATGCAACCCAGATTTCAGGGAGCTCTCCCTCTCCAGAGGAAGAGTATGAAAATAACAATGTGTATCGTCAAAGTCATGCCTTCAGTTAACCATAAAAAAACAACATATTTTTGAGTGGAGGGGATCTTCAAGTCTAAACACATAGACAACGTTGTCAAGGTAGAAATTATTTATTCCAGAAATGTTGTTGTTGTTAAGTTGTTATATTTAAATACCATATCTAATTTGTAAAAACAACTGCCTATCTGTTATAATGGGTTTATCAGGTTATAAAGCTGTCATAATACTATTAGGTTGTTTCAGTATGCATCAGTGTGATTCAGTGCTTGTGAACTATCCATTATGGAAGGTAAGTTACACGTTTCCTTATAAATGACAGATCCCATTGTACTTACTACTGATATTTCTGGAAATTAAACTTACTCAAGTAAGGAATCAATGTACTTGATGAATTCCTTAAACAGAAGTAAAAGTACAATACGAAAAGTACTGATACTGAACTAATCTACTCAAATACAATGACTTGTAGCACTGAGTTCCAACTTCCTTTCCTATTTGATGTATACAGAGTTAGGGAGACTGGTCACATTTTTAATAATGTTCCTGTCTGCTATGGTAATACAAAGAGTGGTAAATATATTGTACATCTCTGTGTAATCCAGCAATTATCTCAATTATAGACTAAAAGTTAAAGTTTTAGGAATTATGCAACATTAGCCCTACTCAAGGTGTTATTATTGGAACTCAACGTCAGGAAGACAGTCGACCTACAGGGAATGGAATGTTGGGGAAAAGGGGGACTTTTCTTAAATAACATCTGATGTCTAAAGAGAAAGGAAAACTGGAGACAAATACTTCACTGTTGTATTCAAAGTAGCCTAACAACATTCTCTCCTCCAGTAAGCTAACCTGACTAAAAAAAAAAGCCACATTGCAACTATGTCTGGTAAATTTCCAACAGTACTATAGCTAAGGATGACGTGATTTGGGAAATTTACATGGAAACGATCCTCATCCTGTCACATGATCTGGACACTCCACACTGTGGCTTTCGTCCTGTAGGGGGCAGCAAAAATCCCTATGCACTATTGTCTGGTAAACCAGCACCATTGAACTATATAAAACCACAGCTTGTTAACGCTCTGATCTTTTGTAGATTTATAATGAGTATGTACTGTAGAGTTTTAGGGTAAATCCACTGAATCAGTCAGTCAGCTGGAAGTCTGCTGTACTGGCTGATGACACATCAGGTGAAACAATCAAAATAATGATATTGTCATTGCTTTGATAGTGTTTTCCCCATCTTTTTCCACAAAATGGAAATGCACCTCCTTATTGCCCTAATGAAGGGACATTAGATGACCTCAGCTTGGGGGGATTTTTCCTGTTCTAGTGGTGTAATGCATTTTCTGTTTCAAAAGCATACTCTGTGATCCAAATACAAACTAATGGGTGAAAATTAGAAAAATAACATTGGAGAACACTTTCATTTACCAGTTAAGTTGGCTTGTCAAAGCCAACTGATATCATAATTGCGTTTTTTCTCAACGCTACTCCTCCTACAGCTTTGAAGCTACCAGCTTCAAAATCGCTGGGCATCTTCATGGTATGCCTGTGGAGTGTGCTTGTGCTTTTTGTATGGATAGCTCACTTCTATCCTTTCTTTCGCTTGTTTTTTCATCCCTTTTTTCTCATAGACTTATAAAGGGGCATGGCTATTATCAACTTTTAAGCTAGAGCCTTCCAACTTTGCTGGAAACCTGTTGTAAAGACCTTTTTCATGCTGGCCATTTTGATGTGTCAAAGCAGGGCAAAAAAACAGGTGCAACTAATAACATTAATTATGGAGCCACTTGATTTAGGTGTGCCAGTGAGGCAGCATTAACAATACTATTGAACACTGTCAATGCTGACTACTGCACACCTATATCAAGCGGACACATAATTGTTAGCTTCACCTGTTTGCCCTGCCTTTGACATGTGAAAACAATATATCAGTACTGCAGATTGGGAGATTGAGAAGTATTACACACTCAAGGTGCCCAGCCCACATGGGCTTACAAGACACTGTACATGGTTGCATTGGTTTACAACATAAAAATGAATACTCTAACTCATACAAAGTCTTTTCTCCCATGTTTAGTAAACAAAGTTCCCTGCTACAGAGAAAGTTCCCTTTCTAAAAGGTCAAGTCGATGACTGTTATCAGCATGCTATGCTAACCAACATCATGCATACTGACTCGCTATAGCAATAAGGACATACAAATTAATTGGCATGAAATGCTAATCCGCTATTATGCGATGCTAATATGCGACAACTGCTGACTGAAAACCATATAAATACAATATCTACCTCACATAGGACATTCCACACTGGCAAGTTAACATGTAGATCTTTGAAATCCATCCATCACTTTTCCACTAGTGCTACCATCAGGCCAAACTGAGAACAAGATATCTCGAAAAGTAATGGCTGGATTGCCATACAATTTGCTGTGCACATTCATGACTTCAAGAAGAAACTTGTTTATGGTGAACCCATGACCTTTTCCTCTAATGCCACTATCAGGCCAAGCTTTCAGTTTTCAAATTAATGTATCTCCTGACCCATTAGTCACAGTCACAAAATCTGCTGTGAATATTCATGATATCCAGAGGAACAACCCTAATGAGGTCATTCCATTACCTTTTCTCTAGGGCCGCCATCAGGTCAAACTGACAAGATATCTTGACCTTTCCTCTAGTGTTTGTGCTTCAATGCCCCTTATGCCCAAATGCTTGGACCCCTCCCATTGCCATTTGCGACTATATTCTGATTTATGATGGGTTAGGAAAGCTTATTTTCCACCCACAAATCAAACGTTTCAAGAATGTGTGAATGAACCCCACATTTATACAGGTCTTAAAAATAAATCTGGATTGGGATATTATTTCATTGGAAAACAATCTTGATTGATAAACAGATTGCCACCTTTGTTTTTGTTTATTTATTTATTCGATCACAGAGGCATCTAGTGATATCTTGATGATATAGGTTACACCTGTTACCCTTTCTACAGTGACTGTATGTCCATAAACTTGCAAATATTTGTTTTAAGGAATAGCATGTACGAAGTGCAGCTGGCTACAAGGGAAATACTGACAGTGTTGCACAGAGCATCTACCAAACTATTATACTGTCCAGGGCTGACTGACCAATATTCAGTGGATTGCTTTCTCATGACAAGTGAAAACCCCTTCTTCCTGTTCTTTGTCTTTTCAAGTAAATGTGAACCATTAACTGTCAGCCTTTTCCTGTTTATCTTTAGGATGAAACCAAATGAAAAGTGAAAGTGATAGCACTCAGGTATATGTTAATAATGCATGTGACAGATTACACACAAAGTGTAGCTATTTGTGCACAATCCATGATGGTGATTTTGTGCTTGCTGTAAATTATATTTTGAAAGTCACTTGAATATACAATAACTTTGGTACAATCACCTAAGCATCAGCAAAGGGTTAGCATCAAGACTAAGGAAGGTGAGCTTAGCATGTCTTACCAAGTTTAGGTACTTTTCCAGAGTGGAGTCCCTCCCAGTGGCCCCTCCCATTTTCATTTTCCCCATGTGCTGAGTAATGTTTTGTTGTTCAACATTAGGCACATGTGCATAGGGGTATAAAGCCAGGTTGCACTCCCACCTCGTCAGAACACAAACTTATTCAACCTTATGACAGTCGCTGGTAGTATATACAGATTCATTCTCTCAGTGTGTTTTGAAGATGGTAATGAAAATATTCCAGTATTCAGGTAAGGTGTCTTCTTTTTTTTGTCGACTTTATTCCTTACTCTAAATAGTACTGTCCTGCATAATGTCATTCTGTAAACCAAGATGTGCTGCTGCACTTATATTGCCAAACTAAGATGAAGGTGATAGAACTTTACAAAATGTAAAGCTTAATGAGGTATTTTGAGTGAAATGTATTGATAGACAAATAAAAAAAAGAATTTATATATATATATGTATATATGTATATATATATATACACATATATATACACACATATATATCAAACAGCATAATGTTAAGGCAGTAATGCACAGTAAAGTTGTGTTCCATGATATAGAATAACTTACAGAGGGTGTGGGAAATGAGATTTCACAATACCAGTATGACTACTGACCTTACATCTGACATTGCACAGCTTTCATTCAGAAGGGGAGTATTGCTATGGATAGGAATAATGTGTCATGGAAAATTACTTCTCATGGCCCAATACCTCCTTAGTAAGACTAAGACAAATGATAACTAGCTGTTGTAAAGTAGACTATTTCCATATACTGGTAAGTGATTTCCAGTAAACTGATGGAAACCGGAAGATTATGACATAGATTCTTAGATTATGAAGTGTAAGTTATAAGAGATAGGATAAGACTGGCAGTCACACACAATCCTGATTTACTTTATTTTTTATTTATTTTTTTATTGTTGCCAGTAAAACCTGTAACTTGTAATAGCTGTTGTCAGAGGTAATTGTGCTGCTTACTTTGTCAGAATAAACTTTATTGCTATAGCAGAACAAATGATTAACAGAATATCCTGCTTTAAAGGTTTCTTACTGTAATCTGGCAATTATCCACATCATTAAATGCTTTGGATATTTAATAGGCGGACTAACCAGTTAGCTCACTGGCATATTATCAGTTATTCAAAATGAAACCTAACAAGGTAAATCTTTGTATGCAGTGCTGGCTAGTATTTAGGTCACCCTATATCAACACAGCCCTTTCCATTGGCAGTGTCAAGTATCTGGTAAAATATAATCTGGTTCCATTAAAATCTGTTTTAATCCATAATCCATAAAAAAAAACTATTTTTATTTTACTATACACAATAATCATAATTTTAAATAATCTCTAGTATTTTATTCAGTTCTCATAAAGCAAAATTCGATTGCAATACAATGAATTGTTTCAAGTTCAGCAGTAAGAAGCCATGAGAATACTTCCTGGCTTGCTGGTGTTATTCTCTGTGACTATACTACATACAGTAGCTCATTTTGTGCTGATTTTATCTACTCTCTTAGAATGTTAAGATCATATCTCATTAAGTTTGTTGTACATATATACATCTGTTGTGCAGTTTCCATTTCATTCCTCATAAGTTCAACCCTCATCTCACACAGCAAGAACTGCATTCCATTTATTAATAACATGTTTCTCCTCTTTTGTATATTACATAATCAGCGGGGTCACACTGGTGTGGGTCCTCTTGCCTTGGCCCTTTGACTTTCCATACGGAGGCCGTGGGGGACAGTGTCAACCTGAGCCAAGGGGCCAGATGTGCAGAGAGGATTGGGGACACCTTTCGGAATGGCCTGGTATTCAGCAGTCGCCCTGTGAAAGTTAAGGAGAGGGTGCGTCTCAGAGTGGAGAGACAGTCGCTCACATGGCATGGAGCCCTACGTGTGGGTTTCACCAATGTGCCACCCATAGGCAGAATTGTGCCACTGCCTGCTTTGGCCATCCCTAACCTCACAGACACTCCTGGGCACTGGGCTGTCCCCTTGCCTGAGAGTTGTGACCTAGGTTCAGTGGTGGAGTTCTGGGTTTCAAGAAATGGCAATATATATTTCAGCAGCAACAACGGCAGTGAGTACAAACTCCAAACAATGAGAGTGGACGTCAGCAGGCCCCTGTGGGCTATGATAGACATCTATGGACAGACCTGCTCCATTTTCCTGCTTGGTAAGTTTAAATATGGAGGTATGCCTGAATATCAGTACATATTCTCCTTGACTTTTGATTGGATAATTATAATGGATGTTAATTGTGATTAAACTTGTTTGTGATGTTGCCTCTTAAAAAATCATGGTAAACAAAAACAAAAAACTCCCATTCCTTTTCTCAGGTTCAGAGAAGAGGGGAATACTAACCAATCAGAAGTCCTGTCCTGTTCTTGAACAGCTTTCCCCACCTAACGCTACCAGCCACTGCAATGTGAAACCTCCTCTCGCGGTGAGCTGTCACTCAAACAGCCTCCCTGAAAACAACGATCTGCTTAAAAGACACACATCAGGTAAGCAAGGCTCAGTTATTTCAAAGTACCACATAGGTCGTATAAACCAGAGGTTGACCTAAAACCATTGTCAAGACTAACAGACCGATGTGTACTCAGCTAAACATTGACAGAAACCCTTAACAGCTGGCAGTTCAAGGTCATTTGTACAGTAGCTGCAGGATGTGTATGGTGCACGCATGCAGGCTTAGTGTGAGCAAACTAATGGACGCTAACCCATTATCTTCAAAGCCCTGCCAAGTGAGAGGCCCACAAGGTAGCACAGGCCATGTAACGTGAACTCCCCTGTTCTATTCACAGGCTCGGAGACGGTGACGGAGTGTGTGGTGTGTATGGTGGGGGAGGTCAGTATCACTCTGAGGTGTGGACACCGGTGCTTGTGCCTTCAGTGCACCCCCAGAATTGTCCGGGACTTTGGCACCTGCCCGCTCTGTCGTCACCAAATCGAAGATTCTCTACAACACAGGCCAACGCTGACTGGACACACACTATAGCTACTCTACTCACTGAAGAAGATGCAATGTTAGAGCTCAGGAAAGGAAGAGGTGGAAATGAGAAATGAGAAATATCCAGAGTTCTGTTATACATAGAAATATCCCCTGTCTTTATATGAACTTCCATGCAATTCATATGATATGGCTAATGCATCATTTCAAAATGAAGCATTTTGGAAAAAGGTGAACATATAAAACAATGAATGTATAAAATAATATTGTTGTGGAAAGATGGAAAAACTGCACATGCACTTTAAAATAATGTGAAAAAAAAATGTGGATGAGACCAGGGATCTATAGACCCTTTTATTGTTTTTAAACAATGATGATGTTTTGGGATGCACACGCAATTTGGAGTCACGGAAGTCTGGATGACACCACGCAACGTCCGATGACTTGTCCATGCGTTCATTTGAAAAATCTATGAAAAAAGTCTATTGTATAGCATTGTAAAATAGTTGCTATGCTAGTTGCTAATATATATCATCTATAATTGCTGTGTCTCAGAGTCAGATATCAAGTACTATGTTTAATATGATCATGTTTCCTTTTATTCTATTTTTGTATTTTTATATATATATTTAAACCTATTTGTTATTTAAGCTATATTTATTATACAGAGATATTTATGTATTGACCTTGTTTTTTATGTCCCGGTATTTGTTTTTATGATAAAATTCATGAACCTATCATGCAAATCTAATAAAGTTGTTTTGAATGAAATTTGAATTTATATATATGGATTTTCAAAGCTTAAAAATCTATTTTAAAAGATTGATCCTAACCTATGAAATATACACCCTGTTCTGCTGAATAAAAAACAATTGCTTCAGTCACATTGTCTGTAAATATCATTGCTTTCAGATAGAAAAAGCTTTTTGAATATTTTTGGTGGATAGGCAGATTCCAGTGACAATCTCACACCTACAAAGTAGTATAGGCAACAGTAGTTGCATTCATGTCTGTGAAATAAACACAGCTAAACTTTCTATGAAGTCCCTGTCTGTAATGCATTATGTTCATACTTATAACACATTATAACACAATCATATTGCATTGTAAGTATAATTATAATCAGGGACAGATTCAGCTGCAACAGCGTCCCAGATTGCAAGCGCGTACCTGGTATGTGCTTGCAAGCCTGGACAGGGCTGTGGCTAGGACGAATTATGAATCTAAGGGCCTCTGGGCACAGATGTCTTTATGACCCCCTACCCCCCCACCCCCACCCACACACACACACACAACCCTGTCATGAACAGTTACAGACCTTCAAAGATATCCAAGACTCACACAATGGTGTAAATTAGACAAACATTAAGGTCTTAAAGTGAACAGACTAGTGACTACACATGCCAAGAAATCAGGCAGGTTGGGGGCCCATATAGCCAATTTCCCCCCTTTTGCTTTGGGCCTTTTTGGGTCACCCACTCAGGGCTCAACCCTGGAGCAGCAGGGCTTGCAGGGTTATGAGCATGCAAAGACGTATATGGGCCATTCTACCGAATTCGTGCAAAGTCCAGAGTTGAAAACTCATTTTCAAAAGTTGTTTTTTTCCAAAAACCTTGTCCATACATATATTGTACCATATCTCTATGGTACATATCTAATAAGGGCGCAGTCAAATTTCATATATAAATGTCTGCCTGTTCTTGAAATGTTTTTCCGCTCCTGAAATGTGTCACTACCGTAACACAGCAACACACTACAATAAAAACCATTATATTAATCTGTTAATATTGTGTGTCCATACACCCTCTAAAGAATAATTTTAGTAATTTATTATGAAGGGTTTTACAACTAAATCAATTAAAATGATTTTTTAAACACATTTCAAAGTTTATTTTCTAAGACTCATCAAAATTGAAACACAATCTTTTTTTGTAAAATGAATTACACTGATCATAGAGATCTCAGACTTTATTAGTTATTAGATTGAAAGTACATTTAACCAATAGTTATCATAAAATGTTATTTAATGGCTCAATTCT
>OMKL01092122.1:3237-31097 GCA_900302295.1 Parasudis fraserbrunneri | reverse complement strand
ACTCGGTGTGCGACAGCATTAGCGTCTGGGTGGGGAACAAGACCAAGGCCACGGATATATCCGGCAACGAGGTCACGGTGCTCCCCGACGTCAACATCAACAACGTCAACAAGAAGCAGTACTTCTTTGAGACGACGTGTCACAGTGCCCGCTCGGGCAGGTCTGGCTGTCTGGGCATCGATGACCGACACTGGAACTCCTATTGCACCAACTCGCACACCTTTGTGCGGGCGCTGACTTCATTTAGGAATCTGGTGGCGTGGAGGCTCATACGCATCAACGTGGCCTGCGTGTGCGTCCTCAGCCGCAAGTCGTGGCGGCAGTGACTGCGTATGAGTCCTGAGGTGAAGACTCTCTGCTACGTTCATACACATCATGACAATCTCTACATACTGTACCACTAAAAGCCTTCTCTTCATCCTCTGCACAGAGTAAATTATTGGTATACGTCAAAGTATCAGGACTGCATTTATATAAACCTTTTGTTTATCTGTTGTGTTGTTATTAATATTGTTATTTATTAAACACCGAAGTACATAATGCTGCATGTAGTGTGGACTTTATTCTCTGAACAGTAAGCCTGCTGTTCATCACAATGAGGGGCAAACAGCAATGGGACATGGGAGGAATTGATATACTCTTGTACAAGTTGGAAAGATTAAACATACTTTCTTTTTTATTATTATCTACAAAGCAATTCCATGTGATAAAGAAAAGATAGGGAGTGCAAGGATAGGCCAATTAGTATAGAATTAAATACAGTGGCTGTCCATCTTACTTTTAATGGAGGTCCATAGTAGTGGTTGGCAGTCTGAAAATAATCCGAGGCATTGATTATAAGTTAAAATCCTATATTTCATGATGGATAAAATTCCATATGAATCTAACAGAATCATATAGCATTTTTTCCTCTCTTGGCTTTGTTGAGTTTTGCACTACAGTTAACTCTACTGTATATGCAAAAGCTAAAAAACAGAACATAACCCACAGTATAAAAAAGCTTTACTATATCAGTAGCCTTCTAACTGATAGCTCTTGAGACACAGAACATGTTGATACGTTTTATGTCCAATTATCACATGTCCTCCTCAGAACCGAATGATAGGATTCGGGTTAAAAATCCCGAAATGCCCCTTTAACAGCAGGAATTCAAAGACACAAGGATCTGAGAAATATTTTCCCAATTAACGTTACACCGCTGTCATTTCACCTTTTAGAGTTAACAGCTGGTTAGTGTTAACCTCAAATCAACACTCTCAGGCTTCATCACGATACTGTGCTGGCACTCTGCTGGAATGGTCCACCCACATCACAATAGCCTACTGCCCTCTGGTGTTCTGTCAACCTCACCGTAAGAGATGGGAGATAAAGGGATAGTCAAAATGACAACTAAATGATCGCTTGTGCAGTACGATGTTTGAGTCTGTATACATAAGTTGCCGCGACACCGTCCCGTATAACTGGGATGCTGTTGCGGCTAATTTTATCTTGTTTTAAGATGGTGGTAGAAAATGCTACAAATACAGAGTCCCCATGTCTAGTTATAACCAGATTCCATGTCCTTCAATGACATATCTATGCTATTTAAAGCATTTGGAGACTATTTGATCGCTTTCTTTCTTTCTTTCTTTCTTTCTGTCTTTCTTTCTTTCTTTCTAACTATCTTTCTAATTTCCTTTCCTTTCTTTCTTTCTTTCTTTCTTTCTGTCTTTCATCCAGGATGAAACCACTGCCATCAGGGAAGAAATACATACTGTATGGGATGACAATTTGGTGTAGCAGAGTAGTCCTTCCAGAAATCCAGAAATCCCTAGTAAGTCCCTTGGCCAGAGGATTCTCTTTTGGCTGACCAGAAGATGTTTGGCTTCCCATGCGGGAGAGTAATGCTAACAATTGACACCAATAAACTTTCCCCATATGGGATAAGTGGAACAAAAAAATCAAGTCAGAATGTTCACCTCTCTAGTCACCAGGATCCTTGACTATGGGAAGGCATTGCACTGGTGTTTCTGTTGTTTTTACTGTTGTTACGTCACACTCTGTGGTGCATGTGGTGGTTATTCCAGTTGAAGAGAGGGCTAGACCAAAACACATAAAATGGTGTCTTTTTTTTCCCAACTTTGAAATCTATTAGTATGTCATGAAGACTTTGAGTGGAACACATTAAAGTAGCTCGAGGCTTCAGAGCATGGTCACAGCAGAGGGTACTGTGTTCACAGTCGAACACGCTGTGAAGGCCGAAGGCACTATAATGTGTATATCTCTTTAATTTTTCATGACATAATTGATTTCATCATTCAAAACAATGACAAACGTCAAAGGTGTGAAGTTGAAGGCATGATGTTTAAATTGATGTCGTCCCGTCCCTACTGCATAACTGAAGGTGTCCGACAACAGTGAGAATGGGAAAGTAAAGTCCTTTTCTGTGTTTTAAGGGGCAACTACTGAATGAAAATATTGTATATTTCCTCGATTGTGGAATATGGTTTTTAAAAGAAATTTGATTTGATCAACATAGCCAACTTGTCACCACTCAAGAGTGAAGATACTTATGGAATGCAATTGTAATTGAAATTGAAAAAACAACATATTGTATATAATATTCACCACCTTTTCTTTTCACTTCTGATGACTTCATAGTAAGTAAGGATAAACAACTCACACTTACACCATACAGAGACCAGGGCCCATATTTATCACACATCTGAGAGTATGAGTACTGAAATTACTATAAATTATGAGCCAAACTGGTCTCAGATCAGATTGTTTACATTTTCTTTTTTGTTTTTTTTAAATAAAGTGCAATACCAAGCAGGGCTCTTTTGCCTAGAGGTGGCTGTTTGATGGCATTACAGATTTAAGATGCTTGATAGATACAGGCCCAGATAGCCTTATTGCACCACATTACATATCAAGTACAGAGGAGGAAGGTGAGGGGGGATTGTGGGGCAATAATAGGATTCCAACTCCATTACATCCAGTGGATACGGTTTCAGTTTGGATATAATTCAATTTCTGATAATGACAGCTATGAATTCATAACAGGATGGGATAGCCAAAATTTAATTAGACTGATATCAATGAAGTGAAATTCTTTAGTGTCCTCCAGAGCGATACAGTATAGAGGAATCACTGGTCTCCTCTCATTTCCCATACAGCAGTATGTTAAAGCACTTTGCATCACCCTGTTCAGACAAATATAGAGAAACAACCTTGATACTTGAGAGAACCAATTGTGATATTGTGTGTGTAGGAAATGATTTCCTCTTTGAAGATGAAGGGATTTTTGTATTTGTGTTCCACTGCATACTAATAATCATTTCAGCCTCTGGATCTTGCGTCACATTCGATCTCTGTACTTTTTGCCATAGATATCTGATATCTGCCATCACTCCAATACAATGGAGCTGAATTGCACTCGGCTTGTGGTGCTCAAAGCATTCATTATTATGGGGGTGTATTTCGGTAGAAAATAGTTCCTACATGAAACTGCTCACAACAAGGTCTGTGTATTATCCTAACCGGGTCATGATTTCTGGAAAGAGACTTTGCTTTTGAGTTTTTCAGAAGTATTCTTTTGGTGCTTTGAGCGCCACAATCTGAGTGGCATTCAGCTCCATTACTTTGGAAACCTCATGCTTCAAATCAGTACAGGACTAAAGGGTTTAGTCTCTTCTGATTAAAGGTCCCATATTTGACTCCTTTTCAACAGTTAATATGGGTCTTTGAGGTCCTCAAAACATGTCTTTTAAGTTTTTTTTGCTGAAAATACCACTCAGATTATGCACGCTAGCATGCCTCTATACCCCTCTGTTTCAATCCTGTTCTTGACAGACTGTTTCTGTGTCTGTAACGCGCCCCAACACCACACTCCAGAAGTGCCCGTGAACTCCGGCATGCCTGGCTAAATCGATCAAACAAAATTCAGATAAAACTGTCAAACTAGGCATTGCAGATGAAATATGAGTTAAGATCCAGCGATTGCATAATCCTATTTCTCGCCTAAAATGTTTTAATGAACCGTTTGGTGAAAAATGAGAAAGTTTATGAGCAAGCCGCCATTTTGTACACATATGTTTTTCACACGTATGTTTTTCACACGCACACACAAGGAGAGGAGCGAGCCTACCTTGACGACAGCAAGGATTTATGGAAGTCCAAATGGCTAGAATTACAGGCACAGTTTCTGAATACGGGCTGTGTGCATTTCTCCGTGGACTGAGCGTTTTGATACTTTCACAATATTTATATAGCACCTAGACTTGCTTTATAATCAGGAAATAAATGGAAATCTCCCTTTCTACAATATGTCTCCTTTAACCTCAAGCTTCAAATCAGCACAGGACTAAAGGGTTTAGTCTCTTTGTGTTTGTTTCAAAATACAATAGAATCATTTGAAACCAATCCTTGCTAGGACCAGTGGGATTGTTACAGTATTGCAACATTCAGATGTAAGTCCTACACCGGTAGCAGCCTAATATGCATCATATAGTACTAGTCCTCCCAGTTTGTTAGGTTTGTCAAAGAATTAAAATAGGTCATTAAGGGCATCCATACTTTCCTAAATGTGTTTTTCAGCTTTAAATGAGGCATGACATCATTGAGCCATCTAACATGAGATGGTGGTCTGCTCCCTAGTAGGGCGCTTTCATCTCGTTTATTTGAAATGGTCCAAATCAAATGTGAAATTGTTCCTTTTGTTGCAGTTTTTATTCGTTTGGTTATGGTTCACATTGGCAATTGACAAACGAACCAAACTTTCTGAACAAAGCCATGTGATCAATCATGCAGGTCACCCTTTTATTGGACATAATCTTGAATCCAAACGAACATATGTGAACAAAAATAATCTTGTGATCTCCACTTTGGCTTGTTATTAAATACTATACATTTTCCAATTCACAGTCGGAGATTAATTATGCACTACTGTCTAGGCTACTGTCACCTGAATTATGCATGCATGGTATGTGATTAGTATTATGATGTTATTTGGCTATTTTTAACTTAATCAGCAGTGAAAATAATAACTGTGTGATGAGGAAAAATCACATATTTGGAAATATATGGAAAAACCTGCCAAATCAGCTAAATTAAATGGTCCATTGCTTTCACACCTCAAATGAACCACTCCAGGGTTCACTTGGAGGTGGACCGAGACCACCTCAAACAGGTGGACCAGGGTGCAGTTGTTTGGTACGGACCCGAATTCGATTCCAGTGTTCACACCAACCCAAACGAACTGCACCAAGGGGGTAAGTAAACGCTCCAGGGTTTGATTCAGCCGGACTAAACAAGGCAGGTATGAAAGAGCCCTAAGATAAGGTAACATGCCCACAGCATTGTGAAGGCTATCACATTGTACATATCAATTGTCCAGGTGGCATTCTCTGGTTTGATCTAAAACAGGACAGTAACTTTGGCATCACTGGTCATGCCATAACACCCCACCCAATGCGTTGAACACTACCTCCCTGAATGCAACTACAGTATCCTGGGGCCAGACCAGAGCATATGGAAAATGGCGGCAGGTTTTGCATTCATCACAGGTGGGATGAGTATTTCACTAAATTCTATCCTCTGTTTATGCTCCCTCTTGACTGAAGAGACATTCAAGCGCAGCCACAGGGGGTGCTATTCCCTTCTCTGACCAGTGCAGCAAACAAAGTGAGCACAAAGTGAGAAGCTGAATGTAAGTGTGAACTGTGAGAAGACAGAAACAGATAAAAGAGAACCATATCCCAGAGAATACCCCTTGTGTTCAGTCTGTTCTCAAGAATCACCTCTGTTATGTTCTATTGGATGTCCAAATAAGACCAAGCAATGGCATGCATATTAGGAACACATACTCATACTGGAGGTTAATTATATCCCTGAAACGATAGTGTTGGGGATATTATGGATTCACTCCGTCTGCCACGGCCGTGGCAGATCCTTTGTGTGAACGCAGTAACTCAAATCGTTTTTATCTGAATCTTTTCAAATTTGCTGTGAACATTCATGCCCAGTACAGTAAGAACCCTACTGATTTTGGTGAAGCCATGACTTTTCCATTAGTGCCATCTTCAGGCCAAACTTTAAATTTTCAAATGAGCGTATCCCCTAACCTGTTACTCTTACAGCCAGGAAAATGATACAGAGATGCGGCTCCTCATGGACAACAAATTTGTCATAAGGACCTATGAGGTCAGTCAAATTGGATTTTCCGGCATTTGCAATTTTTTTTAAAACACTTTTTTCCCTTCTCCCCATAGTCTGTTTACCTGATTATCACAAAATTTGCTGTGTGGCATCTGGGGACCAACATTTTTAAATGTGTAATTTAGATAATTGATAGGCCAAAGCCAAACCATATGACTGCCATATCTAATCTAATTTTGGAGAAAAAGAAAAAAAGCATGGTAAAAAGGAAGTGATGTATTACTTGTGAATATATTGTACGATTTGCATCAAATTTGACAAATATGTTTGTCCTACAATAGTGAGGAGGCCTGTGAAGTTTTCAATAATTTGGCCTCATGGTGGTGCCATTTTCAAGTGCTCCTCAACCTTGTCTGATCATAATGATATTACAAATGTGTTGTTACTTAGCCTATTTTGTGATATCCTAGTGCTGTGAGATGTAAAACTATATTACCAACATTTCTCTCTCTGAAATATAGATTTTTTCCCCAATTCCTCCTAGACCATTCACATGATTCTCACTAAACCCTGTGTGGCATCTAATAACCAGCATTTTTAAAAGTTGCAAAGACCAAGCCATTAACCAGATTAGGGGCATGGTCAAAAGGTGAGGATTTGGGCCGTTTCAGGGATATCTGCTGTCAGCCATCAACAGCGTGTCTAGTTTAAAAATGGATTGTCATTTAGTCTGGTTAAGCTATGGCCAGTATGTTTCAAAAACTGCTGTATATTTAATGACAGGGAAAAGATTTGTTTTCTGTATGTGTTGAATCATGTTGCCTCTAACTGATGTTGATGATCACAACAAGAACAGATAAGATGAGATAAATCCTTTATTGTGTCTGAGACAACAATCGGCTTTATCAGTTACATAAATGCACACTGTTTAAACTGTGGCCTGTGCATCTTCTTTGTAGTTGGTGTATAGAAAGTGAATTCAAGTGACCAGTGATTTCTTCATGATGGGTTCAATCAGTGCATATACATTCTTGACAGAGCCTATATCAGGTAAACTATAAATTAAATCAGATTTTACACAGGCATATACACTATGTATAAACAGGTAGGCTAATAGGTCTAAATTATAGGTATAAACTATGACATGTAGAGTTGTAACACAAGTCAGTAGGCTAGCCTACAACTTAATTATGAGGACTTGTCGGTCAGTGAGAAAGGACAGGATTTTGGTCACTGTGTTTTTGGTACCTACACAAAGATCCCATATTTCCATAATAAACAGATTATATGATTTGCTTGACAGAGGAGGATTCTGAGAAATACTCTCAGTTCAAAAAGACTGCTTCAGTTCACAGAATTTCAGTTAAAAGCCTTTAGAATATTGTATTGCAATACATGTATGTTCTTTGATTGATCATCATATTTATTGATTGTATATATTGATCATCAGTTTAATTTACCTTACCAGGTCATGACAATGTCACCTCTCATAGAATACAATCTTAAAGTAGGTTTCAATGCTGATTGAGAATGCTATAGGCCAATGTCTGTAACCTACCGCCCATCTTACAGTAGCCTAGGCTAAATGTCATGGAAACGATGGCGATCGGTTTTAATACGATCATAATTGCATTATTGTTTAACCCCGTAGTGTGCCCATGGCACCGATATGGGCGGTCCAAGAAGGCGCGCACCCTGTGCAGCAACTCCAAATGTTTTCATTTGTAGATAGTGTTGCGGTGCAGATGATTGTATGGTTGATGTCCAATTGAAAGAAGCGCACATTTCCAAATATACTGGGAGAGAGGGGTCGCTTTATATTATTTACATAAAGGATATCCAAATAATTTGGCATCATGAGCAAAGTGCAGGGTGGGATGAAATGCGTGAAATACCTTCTATTCGTTTTCAACTTCATTTTCTGGGTAAGTCCGCTCCTGAAGCGGTTCATAATCATCTGCATGGAAACAGTGATGCATTCATTAGCCGAAACGTTTACGATAAACGTAAATTCGGATAGCCTACTCCTCCGTTCATTTAAACCGCTTTGTGCACATCGATATGTTCCACCTACGCTGTTATTGAGCTGTGAGCTTGTTTCATGCTTGGCGAAAACCCACCACTGGCGAGCCTTGTAATAGCATACCTGTGTTTACAAATCAAACATGTTTTTCAGTAGGCTATTTCTGACGCTTTCGTGTGTATAACATTGCAGATGAAGACCATTGTCCTCTGCTCAAATAGAGATGGTTGAATTGTGTGATACTGTAGGCATGCTGAGTTTGTTGCTATCCACCTGCCTCTCTCTCTTTCTCTCCCTCTCCCTCTCTCTCTGTTTTTTAAGGGCATCATTTTTCTGCTGACCCTCCGTATGGCCAGCCACAATATCTTAATTTGTTTTCAAAATATTCTAGATATTTAATTAGTTAGCCTACACTGTCAATTAACAAATGTGGTCTTTTTAACTACATTATATTAGACTGCAATAACTATATAACATTCCTTCATTTCTATATTGTTGTTTTAAATTGTCTTATTCAGTGGTAATGTAACCCTTACATAGCTCAAAACTGCAGTTTGTTGTTACTTTTCCATCATAGCTATGAAAGCGAGGTACTGTTCCGATCTCCTCTCGAGACCAATTTGGCATTGTGATGTGACTTTCCTTTTGCAAGTCTGGGAATGTTTGGGACTTTGACTCGGGTTAATCTGTTTTGGGTAGCCTGGTGGTTTTCTTGTAGTTATCATAGGAAGAATTGTGCTAACCCTAGGTTTGGCCAGGTAGGCTACCTGTGGCCCTGGTTTACAGAGCAACTAGCCTTCTAGAGTCTACTGAATGACTTGTTAATCTGACACTGTTAAGCCAAGTTGTTGCAGGCCTACATCATGATGTATTTCATGAACATGTTATGTTTTCAAAACTCAAATACAAAAGTAGTCGGCTACAAAACTGCATTTCAATTCTATTTAATGTTTTTAATGAATTATATCAAATGTTTTTCTTTTCAAATGTGTCAGTATAGCCTACATTTCATAAAAGAGATTTAATAGTTTTTGTTTTTTTGCCAAGCTCATATCAAGAGACACAGACAATTATGTATGTTGTCATTTTCATTTGGTTAGTTATGAGTGACCAGATGGGAATCACATAGATAACACAAATGAAAGATGTTATTGTACACTTGTTTTATTGACTTGAATGGATACGTTTTACATCTAAATGATACAGTGTCTTTACATTAGGCGGCTGCATCGAGTGATCCGTGGCCCTGTAAGACAATCACTTGTCTCCAAAATGGTGTCACCCGAGCCAACAACGGCCCCTTTGTTTGTGGAGTTTTGGGACTAAAAGCAGTGTCGTTGTGAGCCAAGCCAAAAGAGGCGTACAGTACACTGTCATTTTGGGGTGCGGTGCCAATGGGCAACCAATGTCAGTGTGAGTTACATCACCCAAACCCTGAGACTGGCACAGCCTGTGGCAGAAATGCACCATGGGAGATGGTGCACTTTTGCTATTGGTGATGTATAGGTTTAGATATCATATTTTAAGGTGGTTAAGGTGTAGTACTGAAACACTCACTGTAACAAAGTGTTTCCCTTTTCCAGTCATCTCCATAGTTACTGAAACAAACCATCAGCTGCAGATATGTCCCTTTATGCCTCTGGGTGTAAGAAGAGGAAGTACTTAAAGGGATAGTTCAGATTTTTGGAATCTTAGTCGTATTTGCTACTTACTAAATTATGTTGAGTCCTTTCTCAGCACAATCCACAATCCTCATACTAGCTCTATATGTTAGACACAAAAATTCAAAGTCAATGGGGTCAAGCTCATATCTATACAAACTCACTGATGACAACTGAAATCTACTTTGTGTGTGCTGTGGAGTAGATTTCAGTTGTTTTCAGTCAGCTTGTACTGACAGGAGTTTGACCCCATTGAATTTGCATTGGTTAGTATGAGAAACAGCATGGGTTGTTTTTTGAGTTCTACTAAAGTGAAATATCCCTTTAAGCCAGCATGAGATTAGAGAATAGACAGAGTTAGGTTTCGTTACAGTTTCTGAACATCTAAAATATTGGAATTCAGTATTATTCTCAAAATACTGTAATAAAGTATTCTTCTTCTCAGAGCTATAACTTTAAAGGCCATAACCTTTTCACCCTCAAATTGATGGACTGTGTCATGATACAAAGATTTATTATACCATTATTATACATATAAGTTTAAAATCTCATTTGAATCTGTAAAGTGTTTATGCGACTTCTGTTGTCTGAGATTCTTGGGTGTCTGGAAATTACAAAGAGATTATTTTCTGTCTGCAAGCCCTTCAAGAATCTGTGTGCACCTACGTATACAACTACCCATAGTACCTACTGTACGTATACAACTACCCATAGTACCTACTGTATGTATACAACTACCCATAGTACCTACTGTATGTATACAACTACCCATAGTACCTACTATATGTATACAACTACCCATAGTACCTACTATATGTATACAAATACCCATAGTACCTACAGTATGTA
The DNA here is from genome assembly GCA_900302295.1 of Parasudis fraserbrunneri. Classification (NCBI taxonomy): domain Eukaryota; kingdom Metazoa; phylum Chordata; class Actinopteri; order Aulopiformes; family Chlorophthalmidae; genus Parasudis; species Parasudis fraserbrunneri. Next base: position 20,426 of record OMKL01092122.1, on the reverse strand, counting down.
TACAACTACCCATAGTACCTACTGTATGTATACAACTACCCATAGTACCTACTGTATGTATACAACTACCCATAGTACCTACGGTATGTATACAACTACCCATAGTACCTACTGTATGTATACAACTACCCATAGTACCTACTGTATGTATACAACTACCCATAGTACCTACTGTATGTATACAACTACCCATAGTACCTACTGTATGTATACAACTACCCATAGTACCTACTGTATGTATACAACTACCCATAGTACCTACTGTATGTATGCAGCTACCCATAGTACCTATGTATAATAGTATGTGTAATCAGGAATCTCCAGGTTGGGGTTTTTAAGCATAGTTTTGATATTTAGGTGTCCTTGGAAGGACAGAAGGCGAGACTGCATCCGCTTTATATTCCTAGGTTTCAATCGATGGGTTTATTTCTGGTAAAGTTCACCCTGGGAGCAATGATGTGCAGCATCAGAGCAGGCCTCTCTCAATGTGGAGATGAACAGCGGCTCATCAAACTACATCACACGTACCAATCTGTTTCTCACACCCTTCCCACATTACGTACCACTTCCCAAGAATAGACCTCATCATGGCTTATTCCTGACACCAGTGTAGTCTTTTCACGGAGAGCTGCCCTACACAGCACAATTTTTGTTCATGAAGTAAATGATAGCAAAAATGTTGTCATTGTTCACAAGTTCTTGGGTTATTTGTGGTGGTATGGTAAGGGCCGGTCCACACCTCTTACCTGAGCAGTGCGTATGCGCCACTAAATGTCTTGCTTTTCATTTCTGTGTGGGCACCATCACATGTGCAAGCCGCTGCAGTTCAGCCGGGCAGCCGTCAGGTAACCGGTGTGGGCCGAGGGTAAGATACACACAACTGAACAGCAGGAAGAACTGCGTTAGTACCACACAGACCACTGTCAATGTGTTAATGTATCATCTAGGGAAATCTATTTGTGGTGGGTCTGTCTGATATTTCGATGGGCTGCCACAAATAAATAGATATATCTTAAGGCCTTAAGTTTACATCTCAAGATTGTAAGTTCCATTGTACAGCATTATATAAATGCAATACATGTAGACCTGTGAAATTACAGTATTCAGTGAATATTGAGTTAATGCCTTGTGATTCCCCAGCTGTCTGGCTCATTGGTGCTGGCGATTGGACTATGGCTGAGGTTTGACCCAGACACAGTCCAGCTCCTGGGAGGAGATGGGACCCCCAAAACCTTCTTCATCGGTAAGTGGAACCAGAGTATCAAGCAGACTTGTAGAACACCTCACCACACTTCTCTGTGGAGACCCGGCTCAAGATAATGAGTGAAGTCCTTACTTTTCTGGGATTGACCGAATGTTGTGAATTTAATTTTCCAAAAGTGTCAAACAGTTTAACATGCCTCCACCACTCTGCAGCAATGGAAGTGGTTAGTATACATCCCTTTACCACACATCTCATCATTTAGAAGTGGCGATAACCTGCTGTCTACTAAAAAGGAAAAAACAAGTGTCATGGTATTTTCAAAATATTTTTGGTCACTACGATGATGGTAGTGACCAGAAAACGATGGAAATACCATGATATTACCATTGTTATCATGGTTTAACTTGGATTACACCATGGTATTATTACAAAAGTACAAAAGTGGTACCATGGCGATACATAACTTTTACCATGGCAGTACCATGGCAAATGATTTATACAATGGCCGGTACCATGATAAAGCTGAAATTACCATGAAACTGCCATGATAATTTTTTCGTGAGGGAGAGCCTTTAGCTGTTTCATGAACAATACTGTCTGTAGACCAAAAGGCTCATGGGGCACACCACCGAGGGCATGGTATTACTTTATTGATATAGAATGAGGAGGGCTTTAAGAATGTGTAAAAAATAACCATAGGCAATCTTCTGCCAGATGTAGTTTGAGCAGACCAGGCTAAATCTTGTGTTTCAAGCGACCTCATAGTATTCACTAGTGTCCAAGTATTCCATACAATAGGTCCTCCTCTCTGTCTTTCAATAGGCCCAGTTGACAAGAATGAAGCCTATTCTTGGTACTCCCATTTAGACAATGACCTAAAATGGTGACTTCACTTCATCAGCTCTCCACCATGCCTTCGCTGAACTCGCTGCTTCCCTCAGGGTATAGTAGCGTCTTTGGGCGTGGCAGGTGCTACTACCCTCCACAGTCTGTGTCACTCTGTGAAAAACAACAGTCATGATGCACATTGCATCATTGCACTGTACTCTAGTAATGTCCATATATGCCGTCTTACTACCCGGCCAGTTTCTCAGTTCTATCCTAGTGCAAATGTAAACCAGTTCATTTTATGTCTAAGTGTTGTTGTTTTCAGTTTTATTATTGGTTTGACTGGAGATTCTGTACTGTACAATTACCATACATTTGCTACTGTTATCATTCCCCGTTTAGCTCAGTTAGGCATGCAAATATACCAACTCCTCTTCCAAGGACCAACCTCCCTGACCCATTTTAAACCATCAATGATGTTGTACCTGATCTATCTGTCTGAGAGCAGCTCTTATTGTGTTATGAGTATGCGGTAGTTGAATCAAGGCTGCCAATTTATCTACATATCTCAAGGATAATACTGAGGACTGATCACAGCATGGTGCCGTCTTCCAGGGAAGCCTTAGCAACAAAATAAATATTATCTTGGTCTGCCTGAGCACAATGGTGGGAGAGTAGCTATCTAACTGTACCTCTCTCAAGGAGACGTTGCAAGACTAAACACAGTGACACCATAACAGGGCAAGGTGGCGGCATTCCCTATGGGTGATTCACTTTCCATTCTGTCACCTCTGCCCCGTACGCTGCTGTGTATAAACTGAGCTGACTCAAAACAGTTATGTGTGGGAGAGAGAGAGAGAGGGAGGGATTTGCACACTAGGTGCTCATTGATTTGCATGTCCAACTGATACCCTCTACCAATATTGGCTCAGGGAAGAAGTAAAATGGTAATTGCCTGGATATCAGTGGTTTGGAGAAGAGGGAGTGCTGCAGTAAATGGATACTTATCAAAGTGTTATAGCGGTGGGAAACATATTGAGCCTAGACAGGGTCTATATACAAATGTTGTATATAGAACCTGTCTGGCCCAGTGATATTTTCCATGGCTGTACCAGGCAACCAGCTTTCAGCAGTGCATCTCTTCTTTACAGTCCCCTGCGACTGCCAACTCACAGCAGACTGCCTCTTCTTTACAGTCCCCTCCAACAGCCAACTCACAGCAGACTGCCTCTTCTTTACAGTCCCCTCCGACAGCCAACTCACAGCAGACTGCCTCTTCTTTACAGTCCCCTCTGACAGCCAACTCACAGCAGACTGCCTCTTCTTTACAGTCCCCTCCCAACAGCCAACTCACAGCAGACTGCCTCTTCTTTACAGTCCCCTCCCAACAGCCAACTCACAGCAGACTGCCTCTTCTTTACAGTCCCCTCCCAACAGCCAACTCACAGCAGACTGCCTCTTCTTTACCTCCCCTTTTGTTTAACAGCAAGAAAACAACAGCTAGCATTTCCCCCTGTGGATTAATTAATGCTACAGCAGTTCCTGCTTATGTAGCTGATTAGGCTCTGAGCATGGAGCTTTGGGACTGCCCCGGTGTTCAGTTACAGTGCAAAGGGGAGGGGGGGAGGTTTAGTAGCGAGGCCCAGGAGCAAGGCAGACAACACAGGGGAGGTGACGCCATTCCAGATCTCAGCTGCCATGGTTGGAGCTGAGGAAGGTCATAGACATTCTCAGCGCAGCAGATGCGACCCAAGCAAAGCCTGGTCTCTGTCAGGACTAATAACTGATCAGAGTCCCCTGTCTGCCTCCCTCCGATGGGTATTGCTGCTCAGGGTTTGAGACGCCTAACAAAAGGACACATTTAGCACTGAATGATATGTGGCTCGTACTCATGAGAAGAAGATGTACATTACTATTAAACTTAAGTAGTATACTACATTAGAGCTGGAGCTGTTGAAAAATAAAGTACTAACCTAACAACTGATGCAGTAAAATGAAATTGACCTGTAAACCTCATAGCACTCTAGTATGCATACACTTCAGGGATGACCTGTGATGGGAATTGAACCCATAACCCCGATGGAGCCGGAGCCTCTTCCTCTCCAGAGAACTGTAGAGGTCCATTACCTTTTGTGTAGTTTAAAGTCTGACACAAACAGAATGCCTTCACTTTACTGATATCTGGAATAAGCTAATACATTCAAAACGGTCTCCAGAAATACCAGAAAGGCTGCTTGAAAGTAGAGAAGTAGAACACCAAAGAGGGAAAGTACCCCATTTCCTGTAAACCACTTGTCAGAACTCTGTCTCATCTTTCATTTTGAGTTGCATCTGTTAAACCTGAGCTTTCTGAAAGGCTTGCGCACAGAGCTTTCACCCACACCATCCTGTACATAGATAAATTGAACAACAGTTCCACAATACGGTAATAACTTCAGCTTTTCCAGTGTTCTGAAACCACTTGCCACACACTGCCACCCTAAGTTGTGTCTGTGAACTGCAGTCAAAAGCACTGCACTCAAAATGAGATTATAGTCTCTTTGATCCTATGATGTAAGATGTGATGAATGAATGAATGAATGAATTAAAGCATAGGTGAAATCTTGAGTTATATAGGTCTTTTATTATTATTATTATTATTGATATGGGAGTGCATTATTTAAGGAATTAATCTGCTTCCTGTTACCTTTCCTCTTCTCCTCTTAGCTGTCTACATCCTTATTATAGCCGGAGGGCTCATGATGTTGGTGGGGTTCTTTGGTTGCTTCGGGGCCATGCGCGAGTCTCAGTGTCTTCTTGGATCGGTGAGTTGAAGCGCTTAAGGGCACAGCCTCTCTCTAGCACATAATTCGTGTGGTATATAGCGCTGTGTGTTTTTTGAGTTTTCTACATTTGCATTTTTTATTCTACATTCATGTGAGGTAATTCCCCTCAGTGTTTTTCTCAATATAGGACTTAGAATGCTTTATTAAGCTTGTTCTCTGTCCTGCAGTTCTTTGCTTGTCTTCTGATCATCTTCGGTGCAGAGGTTGCAGCTGGTGTGTTTGGCTTCTTAAACAAGGAACAGGTATGGAATCTGTTTTTTATCATTTTCAAATACAGTCATTGGGAGTCACTAATATCATTACCAGGAACTCATTTCCTTTTATCTCACGTTGGTTATAGATTGTTGAGGAAGTACAAAAGTTTTATAGCAGCTCCATTACTGACAGCTCCAACTCCAATGGCACCACCATAGCATCCATGTACCACACTGTTGTGAGTACAATGTTATCTTTTCCTTTGACTTTATTTATTAATTGCTGTAATGGTCAATATAATCAAAATCAAACATTTTCTGTCTATTTGTAGCTGAACTGCTGTGGTGGCTCCACACCAAACTCTTCTCTGTGCTCTGAGGCTGAGGAGGACACTAAGGTGAAACTTGTATGCCTGCTGTAACAACATTTAGCCATACGGTGGCAGTGTAGCACCATAAAAATTCAAAGCTATAGTGCTTGATTGCATACATGTAGGCCTACACTTTTTGCCTCGGCTTGGTTTGTTATAGAATACGGTATGATAATTAGTGAGAATTAATGTTGTGTGTGTGTGTGTGTGCGTGTTCACAGGACTGCCTGACTGCAATAACAGACTTTTTCCAGGAAAAGCTGTATATCATTGGATACGTGGGGATTGGTATTGCAGGAGTCATGGTGAGAGTTTGGAAAACTTCCTATTTCTGATCAACCTAACATACAAGTTTGGATTTGCTTCAAAACAAGTTGGACAAGTTTGGATTTTCAATTTGAAGTGATAATTTTGCAGGTCCCCACTTGCTAAGGTACTACATTAACCCTTACATTCATGTAAAGCTGCAGAGCTATTTGATGCAGATTTCTGAAATGTGTCTTGATTCTCTCCTCAGATCATAGGAATGATCTTCAGTATGGTCCTCTGCTGTGCAATCAGGAACAACAGGGAGGTCATATAGACAGTGGGTTGACTCCGTCTCGCACCCTACCAGCTAGCCTTCTACAACCCCTCATAATCAACCCATCATAATCAGGGGTATCAGCTGGGCTGAAAGACAGACCAAGACTAGTCCAAGGCATTTGGGTGAAGAGGTGGTCCCCTAATATCACAGTAAGATCACAATACTTAAGCTGAAGCTGGATTTCCCATTTTCATAGCATCAACGACAGAAGTCAGCACAACACGATGTCCCAGCACCTTTATACTCTCAACTCTATACCAGCACTGAAACATGACTTTCTGTGTTCTCCTCTATATCATGCTCAGCATGCGACACTACTCTGCAACATTCCCCATTCTTAGCGTCCTCTTGTGTAACACTGCTCGCATTCCACATACTAGGTTACTGTAGCTGTAGTAGGAAGACACATAATGCCCTATTTGACACAGGAATGTTATAGCTGAGGAGTATTGCTGTATATATGGACACCTAATTTATGAGTCTGCTGTTAATTAACATTATTTATTTAATGTCCTTTATACTCTCTTTGTAACTTTGTGTATAATTCGTAGGTCTAATGCCAGTCATAAGTTATGCGCTTAAAAGTTTTGAGGACTAACCTACCTTTGTAGCATGAATTTCATTGTGCAGCTTTAGCCTTCAGTAGCTATGTAATTTTAAGTCACTCAGAGACAAGCCTCCAGCTAAGGCACACAATAGCTGTTTCAACATGCCTGCCATCATTCAACAAGTATTTCCACCTTAAAGCACAATAGATGACATTTCAATTTCATGTTCTCAACCTAGAGGGTAAGGAGTAGTCTGATGATGAACTGCCATTCTGTACATTTCCCAAACTGGTCTAAGTGATAGGCCTAATGACCTTTTACAATATCTTACTGAAGCTCTTCCAGAGCATATAATGTGTGAACTGTAACAGTGGACTAGTGTGTGTTTTGTGTGAATTATTATGGATGTACATTTTTTGGGTGTGCCAATAAGATGTGAATTTTAGTATAATGTTGTAGTTAATGTGGCCTTATAATGTACTATAAACCAAAATAAAACAAAATCATTGGGTGCTTTTATTCATATTGTGAAGATTTTGGTTTGTGTTAACTGCCTGTTAACAGTCACTTAGTTTCATGAGGCACCAGGCCTAACAGCAGTATGCAAACAAAGCAGACACGTCAGCATTCTTTCAGGTCAGACTTGGATGTTGAGTCAACTTACAGGGAAATGTTGAGCTCCATGGCAGGTAATGTTACCTCAATAACCATAGTAATGGAACCAATGGGCAATTAAGATGATTATGCTCAGTTTACTGATATTGAGGCCAAGGCCCAACTGGTCAAATGTATTTTAAGATCTAAATGGCCTATTACCCATTTGAGCTGATATGAATGTGTAATAATCTACAGGCACCGATAAGATCTGTTGACATCAGCCAAAGCTGTTACGAGCCATAGTCAAAACCAAAAACATGGGTTAGTAGTGGCTGGAGACAATAATTATCCTGATACATCTGTCTGGCCCTAAAAGTAATGAGGCTAAAAGACTTAAGAAGAGCAGGAAGCATTATAAAACTTTATTTTTATAAAGTATATTCAAAAAGACGAGACAAACAGGTAATAGTCATTTTGACAAATAGTAAATGCTGTTGTGGCTAAGAGCTTTTTGTCACAGTGAGAGAAATGTCAATCCACTCTGTTAAGGCATAAACCCGAGATGATTGAAATTCAAAAGCATGAGCAAACTACCACACGGGAATTATACTTCAAGTCTCCCCTCACACCATCTAAATGCTGAATTTGTGTGGACAAACAAACATATTATACATTATTCAGCTCAAACTGTGCATAATTGCGTCTCAAGTATTGGCAAGAATAGTAAGATACAAGGACATGTTAAAAGTTCAAGTTATACTGTAGGGCTAATATCAAGTACACACAGGACACTATAGCCATGCTTTAGTGGACCACATTTTCAGGTCCCACATCAGGTGGAGTTCTCTGACCATCAAATATTAACATTTCTTACTGAAGTATACAAAAATAAAAAAGGAAATAAACATTCATATGGATGTAAGTAACAGGTCCCCATAGAGCACTTTTCTCCAAACAAAACCTCCTTTGAATCAATTACCAAAGGCAAATACAAACAAAAGAAATAAATATGTACTGCATATATCAATGTAAAGTGGAATCTTATATGTTCAAAAATTAATTTGAAAAACAAGAGAATCGTGGGGTAAAAAAACCCAACAAACACATGTCACATTGTTGAGGTCGTCCAATTTCCTTTCCCCTCACAGAGGGACTGTCCAGGAACAAGAGGAAACATGAAAAATGGAAATAACACTGCGACTTTCAGTCTCCAGCCTAATATGGCAGACACCTTCAAGTGCAAACGTTGGTCACAGCCCATTGAATAAGCCAAAATAGAAGCATGGAGGTGCAATACAGCCGTTAGACCATACAGGAAGTTCAGTAACCATTTTTTTTTTTTAAACCACTCTGAAGCTTCTTTGCCCTGTCAGAGCAAATCCTCTCTACTTTATCATCTCTGGAAACATAGACGGTTGTATATTTGGTGGTATGTAGCTGCCAGTCGTTGGCTGATATACTGTACTTCATCTGACTCAGAGAAGGTCTGGTGCATGGCCAGCCAGGCGCGGTTTGTAGAGACGTCCTCAGGGTGACAGGAGCCTGAGAGGAGAGTTGTCCAGGATATATTCCCCGACTCCCACAAAGTACATGACCTGCGCAATACCGAACAGAGGGGCTATGACTAGCGCCCGGCAGCCTGCACCCTTCATGAAGGCAGAGGGTCCCTCCTTCCGCATGATCTTACTGCAGGGAGCCAGAGATAGAGGGAACATTTATTTATTTATTTGTTTGTTTTACAGCACACAAGTGTGAAAGAAAATGACATTTCGATAAATGAATGATTTAACCGCCTTACCTCACACAATCTACAACACCGTTGTACGTCTCCTCATTGGCTCCTTTGTTCAGAGACTGTAGTCTTGTCTTAACCACTGGGGGGGGGGGGTTTAAATACAGACAACTTGAAATCAAGATCACAACTTTTAACTTAAGAATACCTTTGTTACATCATTCAAGTGTTTGCTAAAGTTTCCCTCAGACAAACTCACCATCACAGGGGTTAACGGCCACGGCAGCAGTAGAGCCAGCCAAACAGCCGGAGAGGAAGGCCCAGTAGAAGGGTGACGACTCCTCTGGACTGGGTTTGCCCAGACAATTCAGGTTGGCAAATAGCGGGAAATAGACAGCCGAGAAGGGAACATCCCTGAAAAGGAGGGAAATTATTAAATGACTTTTTTTGTTTTTGTTTTTACACAGATAAAAAAAAGAGCAAGCAATCAGGTATGATGACAAGTTATAGGCTACAACTAAACAAATTCTCCTGGTTGTCACTTGTTGGCAAAGCTGCAAAGCCTTGTTTTGTGATCTGCAATTTCCGATAAGTGGGTACCAATTTGACCAACAGGTGGATACCAGTTCTTCTGCTGGGAACTTCAAGGAGACAAATGAGAGGTTAGTTACCTCATCAGTGTGGCTCCCAGACCTTTGTAGAGCCCCTGGATGCCCTTGCTGCGGAGGAGCTCCCTGGCGATCTGAGTGGCCGACATGGCTCGGGCTGGTGGGGCAGCCGGACCCACGTTGTAGGAGCGGCTGAGCAGGGTAGTGTTGGCAGCGAGCTTAGGGGGAGACATCACACCTGGCTTCCTCTGTTGGGCCGCTGGAAACAAGAGACAAACAATATGAGTTAACAACAATATATGGAGAACACCATTTCACTAGCCATTTTCCTAAAGTTGAAGATGTATAGGTCAATACAAAAGTACTGCGGCAACCCAATACTTTTAACGGTATCCATTAGTTTGGGGTCAGTGGATGTAAATGATTGATGAGATTATTTTAATCCATCTGTCATGATTAGAGATATAACATCTTTCTATGTGTCATAAATACAGATTTTAGTATTGGGGGAATTCTCCTGATACCACCGTTCAGCCTGAAATTATCCTGACTATACCCGTACATATGGTTCATATCCTCTCACCTAGTCTGCCTGCATCCTGCAGCTGAATCTTTAGCATCTCCATGGGGGTAGTGACGACAACTTGGCACATACCAGCACCACAACCTGCCAGCATCTCCATGGCAACGGTCAACCCTTTCCTGTTGCAACCAACAGAAACATTAGACAGCTCAAGTCATACGGTAAGAGTTTGATGACTTTTTCATAATTTGATGACTTTTTCATACTTACCCATCTTTAGCAAGGTGGTGGCGGAAGAAGTCATTGGCTGCCAACTTGATGGCCTTCTCAGGGGTAACCAGGGTCAGATTTACAGCAGCACCTGAGGACAAAACAATTTACAGTTAGTAAAGCACTCACAATCAAGTCTCAGTTCAACATACAACAGTCCCAAAACATTCCCCACCACTATCATTCATCATTAGAATGTAATTTATTCCATTGAATAAACAGCTAATGTAATACACACATTAACACACAAATGGAATAGATGAGACAAATGCTCAGCCCAGAGTGGCTTCAGACATGATGATAGAGGGGGATTATTTCAAGAGAAATTACAGGTATGACAAGTTCGACAATGGTAAACAAGAAGAAGCTAACTGAGAGGAAGATTAACCAGCAAACAATGGAAAGGGGGATGCAGGGAGTGAAATCCAGGAAGAAAGACATCAGTCAATTCTAATTACAGGCCCCACGTTTGTGCAAAGGACACATTGTGAGAACATTGGAAATCGATACGTCTATATTATGTTTACACGTTGGTAAATTGGTTAATGACAGTTAAGAGAGAAGACCACATTTAGACAAGAATTCTAAATGAAAGCAATTAAAGAGATGTTAGTGAAAGGACAGGCTGAATCCCAGTGGAATCCCAATGTCTTGAATACAGACGCTCCCCTTGTGGACATCTGGCTTTTATGGATCTGTGGTGGCCCATTCTGACTGCACGCTTTCCTTTAACCACAAGCCCATTCATGATCGCATCATAAATTCCACTGGGCTGCCACAGATGCATGTCCAAGTTCACCCGAAGTCCACAAGGGCAGAGACGGCAGTTCGGATATTGGGATTCAGCCAAAGACGCCGACAGGACAGAGTGGAAGGACAGCCTCAACAGATAGAAAAGTCAAAGGAGTAACTAACATATAGACAAGGAGCAAAAAGTACTGAACAAATAAGGACATTGAAACAAAAACAAAAATTGGTGCCTAGTTTAAATAGAGCAGTATTGTAAGAACCATTAAATGATTTGCCTCCAGCGTGGCTGCGCCTTATCGGCTAGCCTGCAATATCCCAGGGGGACCCAAGTCTGTAATATGAAAAACACAGATGCAAACAACAGCATTCCTCACACAACATGGATACCCATGCTAAAGGCCTCTATTCTCCTTACAAAGAAACTAAACCCATTGATTCAACTTCTAAACATCACATGGTGCATTTAGCAGTGAATTTCTCACTCTACTGGTTGCATATGTGCTACATTAACAGCCCATACATTATGGAGCACCAAGTTGAAAAACCAGCTTGTATGACAACAGTAGGTTTTGCTACTTCTCTTTCAGAGCAGTCTCATCAGTATTTCATTGTTTGAAATTAGACAAACTGGTCAAATTGTATCCATAATTGAAACAATTCATGCATTGTAAATTTTTTAGACCATACATGAAATCAAGGTAACAAAGTCATGCACCCAAAATATACCAATTAATGATATCATTCCACCAGAGTTGATTCTACCAAATATACCATACACCAACTCTAGCATTATACCAAAGCTATTCTTACCAATAAATCAGTGAGAGAGATAATGTAACATGTGCAAGCTAACCAAATAAAGCTTCTCATCCACTGGAAAGTGTTACTGTTGGGAGAGCTAGGTGTGTAACAGTCTGAATCAATATGGTAATTCACAAGGCAACAATCAACTGATGAAATGTACATATATAAGGCGATTCAGATACATATTTTGTAATTTTTTCTTGTCCACATTCAAAGAATGGCGCTTTAGGTTATTCATTCAAGTGTTAAGTGAGCTTAAGAGCTTAATAATCCAAAATGCACCATCAACCTCATTTTGGTTCTAAGTGTTTTAGACCTGATTGAAATGCTTTAACATGACTGTGTTAGCTGGATCACAGCTCATCATCTTGATCATACGCTATGGAAGTGTAGCTAAATTCCTTTCATCGCTGAATATGAAATTGTTGCCTTAAGAATCTAAGAATCGTACTAAAGCCTGAGGGTTACGCAACTTTACATGCAAATCAATAGACCTATTTATTCAAGACTCAAATGTCAACAGATCTTACCTCTATACATTCCAAAATACCCCTCAGATCGAACTGTCTTGATGAGGCAGTCCATCCTTTAAAAAGACAAAAGAAACGAGTGAGAAAAGCAGCATCAGGATGAATAGTCACACAGGAAGACAGAAGATCACAACATAATAACTTCTTTTCAAACTTAATATCATTCATACAACTGTGTAACAATGTGCAAACATGACATAAACTCCAATAGAAAATACGCTGGCCATCATTTTAACCCCATTCCAGCATAATAGCAGGACACAAGCCCTCAGCTTGTCAGTAGCCAGATCCTTAGGGCAAAGATGGCTGCTGAACAGAGCAGTAAATTTCCACTCTGGTCGCACATTCCAGAGGATTACCCGACTCACGAGAGGGGAATGAGACAATGGTGGGCTAGTCCTCATGGTCTACCTACTTGTTCAAGTGGAATGCCACTCAGTTTAAGAAGTTCTATATATTATTCCTATACATTATTCCTGTGCCCCGGGACAGTTCATTCAGTCAATATTTGTGGACATGTACCAGTCAATCCCCTAAAGCTGGAAATAAGAGAAATGACCCTCCGATATTTTATATCATCTGGATGTAAGAGCTGGGCCTCATCCATAGCAAATGAATTACACCTAAATACGGTTTAAAGAATGATTAAGAGCCGTTATTAATACTGTAATATAATTGGGGTGTGAGAACACAACTTAAGGAGAGAGGGGTGCGTGTTAAAAAATACTGACTTAACTGCCCCGGGGCACAAGAATGACATAAGTGAATTCTTTAAATGGGTGGTGCTCCTTTTTCAACTTATCTGTGCATGAAGACAACATACATTGAGGATTAGTATGTGTCAATAATGACATTAAGTGTATCAACATTGCCCTATACAAATATGCAAAATCATATGCGGTCAATTGAGTAATAATGGTCATGACAACAGTAACTAAGCACTTACATGTTTTTATAGACTTGCTGGCCTTGTCTCTGATTCTGTAGCCTGGTCTTGGCTAAATCAATGGGAAACACACAAGTAACCCCAACAATGCCAGCAATACCGCCATTAATCAGCTTGGCTGGGAGGCTGGGATGAAAAAAGGGAGAAAGAGATCAGTGAGAATATCAACACAACTTCCAGGGGCTCTTACAAAGGATACATATTGGACTATATGACAAGGGTCATTACAATGCACTATGAGCCCAAATCATGACTAAGGGGGTGTGACACATTTATTCACCTACAGCTAAACAAACATGGTTTACACATGTAAGAGGAGAGAAATAAGTAGGAGACACAAACTTACCTGATCTGCTGCTGAGACATGTTTAAATTCAGTAAACGTAAAGGTTGAGTAAGCAAGGAGATGTGAAATTCGTAGTGGTAAGTTTGAAGTGTTCTTGAAGACTCAATCAATGAATAGTCCTACACAGAGGAATAATTGTAGAAGTTAGTTTATATATAGACATTAGTACAAATATGCAGCAAAGACACAAGCTTATCCTATACACACACATTAGGCGCTTTGGCTTATCTAGCTACCTCAACCCACCCACACGCATAGTAAAAGGATCACAAGGCCACGATCCAGTGCTGACATGTCGCTTGCAATTCGGTTAGTAGAGTGGGTGTGCTCTAGCTCACATACCGGATTTCCATATATGGTCATTACCATTTACTCATTTCTACACATTTAAGCTCTGCTGGTCGAAAAAGATTGATTTCACCAGCAAACACAGTCAAATTTGCTACAGCATCCAGCTAGTAGATTAGGTAACGTTAGTGTTTACTAGAAATCATAGGTAAATGTAATGCTACCGGTAAAGGGAAAAAGGCAACACAGTTAGTTACATTAATATCCAACCCCCCACCCGATCAAACCCCTTCCATTGTTAGCGTTAGCGAAGTTAATCTGAGCAAACATCCCCCTCCAGAGAACGTTAATGTCGGTTACCCATTATTAACTACAAAAGTACCTAGCTAGATGCATGCACAGCTATACTAACGTTAACATGCCAAATATAAAGCCGCACATAATAGCTTGGTTAAAATCATCAGCAACCAGCGTTAACGGTTAGGGTTAGCAACCTAGCCAACTAACGCTAAACGGGCGATTCTAACGTTAGAGATCAATTACATTTTACAATAAAATAATTTAGCATCCATTTTGTTGTAGTTTATTCATGTTTTTATATAGATAGTACTCACCAAAGAGTATTCTCTCGTGCTTAATTTCAGGGTGTGTTTCGTCTTCCCATTTAACGTTACTTCTTCAACTGCTTCGTGCTTCCGTTCTTGACAAAGTGTCATATATAAAGAGATGAGTGCCTGGAAAATTCCATTCACTTTTTAACTGTGGGGGAGGGACCAAAGCAAGTCGAAAAGATCCATCCAACCGGTATTTAGCTGATTTACATACTGATGGTTCATTGGCTTCTTTCTTGTTGTAGCGGTCCATACATGGACACCACACCGCAACGCATCCAGGATCAGTTTATGCAGAACCTAATCCAGTCAATCCTATAATGAAAATGAACTATTTGTCATCCATACTACTTGATACGTAGTGGTTTTCTTAGGAAATCTCTTTCATTTTTTGTTATGAGACAAAACACGCCTAATCTTGTTTCTGGTTAACAGTCATTATTGATGGTTAAGAAGATAATGATTTATTATATTCTATTATACAACCCAGGTCTGTTGAATAGAATAGCATTGGATCAGTCTCCTTTGTATTTAAATGAATGGCAACTTGCCATAACAATTAGTCATGTGGTTTATTTCACACAATTAATACTGGTCGGTGAACTTACCTAAAAGGTTTGGCACAATGATGGATGTACAGTACAGTGTATCTCCAAATGGTTGCCAAGCTACACTTTAGTTTAAAGGGATATTTCACTTTAGCAGAACTTGTCAAGTTTCAGCAGTCTCACCTCTATGTAAGAGCATCTACAAGTAAGCTAGCGACCACTGCGGTTCCTGTCATTCACTGTCAACACCAGCATTCCTTCCAGGTGTCAGGCTCCTCATTCTTCCATTCATTTTGGGGACATAGTCTAAATATCATACTTCTGAAGTATAAACAAACTTCTGCTGTGCAGATTTCAATAAAACAGACAATTATTTGTCCAAAGTATGGGTTTGTTTTGGCATTTGATGTGTCTTTATAGATTTATTAGCTTTGAAAAATAAGAGCAGATCTGGTAAATTTGTTGCAAATTTGAGTGTGCTGTGTATCTTTGCCTTGCATGGAATGTTTGGGGAGGTTACCCATGGTTACATGCTGTCTTGCTGGAAGAAGATTCTAAACATTCTGTGAAAAGTTGACAGTTAGTTAGTAGACATTTAAAAAGCTCTGGGTCAAACTACACCTCAAGTGAGAAATAGTTCCCCCCCCAAAAGTACCTTTGACATAGAAAAATAGATTACACAGAATAATATTGCTTTATAGTTTGTTTATACTTCAAGGTGCAAATACCACAGATCATGTATAAGCATGTACACACACAGGTGTATAATCACATTTGGCATTTAACGGGTCTTGGCAGTGTTGGATACACATTATTCCGAAAAAGTAGCCTAGGTCATCTGAAGGCATGTATTAAGTATGCCTTTATAGTAGCCTAAAGTATGACTGAAAATTGGGTCACCATGCAACTCTAAGCCTAAATGTTACAATGTATTTGTATCCAGTCTTGTAGGCTTCACATAACTGTATTTTCTCTCGTAGGCCTTTTACTGAAATCTAGCAATTATAATGGACTACATTTATTTTAAATTATTTATTAGCCACAAAAATCGTATGATACATTTAAAGTTAGAATATACCATATGCCTTTGTTTCAGACACATGGTCCAAACAGGCTACTGATCTTCTCTGCCCAAGTAAATAAGGTACTAAGTAAACTTACTGTTAAGTTACAATGGCAAAAATGAACACCCTGAGGCTGAAAGTAAACAAAGAAACCTTGACGGAGGAACAAGTAGGAATCTAATGGCAAACTTGTGTAAACAGTGTGAGTACACTGTCCTGAGGCCCACACAATTCTTAGTGAAATATTCGTCGTCTCACATTTTTTTCTGAGTGAACAACACAACAAAAACAAAAACGATGGTGGTTTGTCTGAATGGAGGGGTGATGGGTATGTGCCCCACATAGTTGGTTCTGTGGGAGTGCTGAGAGAGGCAAATTCCATATCATCCAATGCTTTATCCATTAGGGTATCAGGGCTTTGGTTTTCAAAACACTACAACATGTGGAATGGCAGCTGGGCAATTCAACCCATTGTGTTGTTTGATTGCTTTAGAGTCAAATCAGGTCAACTGTTTTCTCTTTTAAACACAATGTAAAGCACACATACATCTTCTCCCTATAACAGAAACTACATCTCTATTTGCAATGCAAGCCACATTGTATTATCATCATCATAATCATCATCATCATCATCATCATCATCATCATCATCATCATCATCAATCTGAACAGGTCCCATGCCAGCTTTTCTGGGCTTGATTTGATAATGTTTTATTCAGAGGCATGTAGGAGTTATGACAGTGGGCAAATACAATCAGACTAACATTATCAGACATACTTTATACATGTTGGCAAACCAACTGTGCTTCTGATGTAAGATTTTGGTCAATACAGAGAAGTTGGCTTTTGTATGGAAGTCACCACTGATGAGTGAATGCTATAATCTGGTATATGATCATCTAGGTAAGAGCTGCGCTAAGTAGGGCCTGTGTACCAAATGTGGCACTCCACAACATTATTTTTGGCCCTCCAAAAAGGTTCCAGAAAGTGATGCGGCTCTGTGGTTTGTTTTGATT
>OMKL01092121.1:3721-15430 GCA_900302295.1 Parasudis fraserbrunneri | reverse complement strand
TATTTGACAGTTATGAGACAGTTGCTTCCTTGCCTGGCGCTGTAGCGCAACACAACGGTAACTTAATAAAAACACTATTTATTTGACACTCATTAGATTGCTTTTGGTTTTAAGTAGCATTGTGGCGATTTAATAAGACAGTTGACAAGACTTTGTTCAGTCAGCATAAAAAATATATATATATATATTATGACCTAATTAATTAAATGCCATGAACATGATAAAAGAAACACACTATTATTTGAAACTTAGAATATTATTATTGAGGATAAAGGGGGAATAGCCTACTCATTTTAAGAGTCGTTGTGTTATTCCTATTGCCTAGGACAGTTCAGTGAATTTACTTAATTTGTTCATTTGACAGGGACACAATAAGAGATACTGTACCAGATATAACCAAAGGCCAATAGATATTGTCTTGTGAACATGGGAAAACTCACTCTTGAGCCAGAAACCAAGGAGGTCAAATTTGAAGTTGATTTCATCAACATGTAAAATCTGGACCTGCTGAAAAAGGGGGGACCAGCTCTCTAAAAGAAAAAAGATGTCTCAACTTATATTTTCAATTATAAAATTGTTTTTGTTGAATCAACTAATTGGAGACAATGAATATTAAATATCAAATGGACATCACTCCTAATCAGTTGATTCAACTGCTATTTAGTTGATTGATTCAACCACAAAAAAACAATTCTGGCTGAATCAACTATATGAGTGATGTTAACTTTATATTTAATATTCACTCTCTCCTTTTTAGTTGATTCAACTTCTATTTAGTTGATTCAACTAAAAAGCCAATGCACAATGAAAATGTTGAAAATATAAGTTGTGATTCAAGTTGAAACAATGTATGATCTTTTGACAGTGCAGGCCACTATGCCTATGTAGGCCTATGAATGGTATTCCTCATCACCGGGACCTAACAAGATCCTCAGCCTTAGTCAGGCATTCAAGCACATGGAACAGTGTAACTTAATCATTTAACTTGGCTGAATGGTATAGGCTAAGATCGTCACCCATTTGGGATAGGAGGGTAATACACATGGCACTTAAAGGGGTATTCCACTGAAATTGACACCTAGGTTTTAATTCTGAAAAAATGGACATTTTCCTAAAATGTGCCAACATATACAGTATTTTATACGTTTTGAGTCATAAGCTCCCAAAGTAAGGAAAATGCAATGCTATAACATAATTAAATGTTATTTCAACCATTTCAGTCAGTGTAGTTCGATGATGTCATAGGATTGCATTTTCCTCACTTTGAGCACTCATAACTAAAAACTCATAAAACGAGGGGGGGGAAAAACAACCTTGGCACATTTTAGGGCATTGTCTAATTTTGTAGAATTACAACTTAAAAGTCCATTTCAGTGGAACACCCTTTTAACACTTAGGCCAAGTAAGGCTCTTGACCTGGCATTCAACAAAGCACTTTGATGGTAGTTCAAGAAAAATGCTGTAAGTTTATGAGATTGTTTGGGGTATTAAAGGACAGTGTCTGTGATTTTGACGTGTCTGTCCCAAGTCATTCTTGCCTTGATACAAAAATGAAGACAAATTATTTGTCATTATTTTTCAGGTGATTACTGAAATGGCTAGTTTGCCTATATTAACCACTGCAATAGGCTCCCAGTCTGGAAATATGTCTTAAACCCCACATAAATCCACGAAGGTCACCACATTTGACTAAAATGCCATTCGAACCTCTTATGTGTCAACTGTTTTTTGAAAAGTTTTGCCATTTTGATATAACAATGTATCTAATGAAGAATTCCTCTTCCTTTTTAGGCACTGTATTAAGGCACAATAGAGGATTTATTTTAACGAAAAAAATGCACTGCAGATGTTAGCATTTTACTCAAAGGTGGTTTCTGTCGTTGGTTTATGTGGTGCTTAAGATAACCTACATTTTCAGTGTCAATAAGCCAATGGCAGTGGTGAATCTGCAAAACATATAACTACCAAATTTTTCAGTAAAAGATCATGAAAAATACTTCGTGACTTCATTTGTATATCAAAGGCGAGAATGACTTAGGACCACATGTCAAAAACACTGGTCCTTTAAGCAGCAGCTCAGTTAGACACTTGACATTTATAAGGCACTTGCTCTGGCATTCAGTCAGCGCGCAAGTCTATGGGGGATGTAGACTAGAGAGCAGGAGCTGCATGGGTCGCCATAGAAACTGAGACTTGAGGTATATTTTACAGCCTGTTGAACGGACTCAGGAGGGTTTCCCACTCAAGATGTCTGCCTTCTCATTCACCGCTATACTCTATTGGTCTGTTAAAACAACACATATAGTGTCGGAGTGACTATCCGCTGTCTCGAAGTAATTGGTTTCATTGGAAGGTGGATAAATAGCGGTAGCTGGTTGTGGAGAGTTCCTGCGGAGTTTGAGCGTACTTGGGTTAATCACAGTCGCTCCAAGGCTGGAAGTCTTCCCAGTCGCCACTGGCTCTCGGCCATCTCAACCACTTGTCTTAGTTATTACCAGTCTTTTTTTCTTTTTTCTTTTATAGGACTGTATTAACTTTGGTTTGTAGTCTGGCTGATATATGATGTAATCTCACCCACTCAATTTACAATAGGCCTAAAGCCTATTTATATATACGTTTTATAATGTTTGATTCTGTTAATGTAGGCCTACACTCCTGGAAGCATAGGCTACAAAAAAAAGGACATTTAGATTTTAAAACACACATTTGTGCACAGTGACCTAGTCACTAATACACTATCCTGACTGTGTAAATATTATATAAAAATGTATTGCCAATTCAATAACACAGACCAAACACAATTTTCTGCAGCTTTTGTTTTTGATTGATTTGACGTTCACATAAAGCTGAATTTCTCCATCCTAGCTGAAATGGGGTTTTGTGCCACTTGACTCTCACACACACAGCTGCATTTGTCTTGCAAATCCATCCCCGCTGCGCCACATTTAGAATAGGAAAAGAGAGCAGTCGGACGTCAGTGAAGTTCAAGCCAGCGAACAAGTGAAGAGCCTGTTTCATAGCTCCCCTTTTGTGAAAATCAAAACGGGAGCTGGTGAAAAATGATGCATGCTTTTACACCTCTGAATCCTGGCAACTGAGAAAGGAGAGACACGGAGGGAGGAGGGATTAAAAAAAAAAAAAAAAAACTTTCTCCAGCAGCAGAAGTCCATCTTGGAGAACAAAAGGAGCCTGGACACATTTAGCTGGGTTGCAACGAGTTTTGTGTCCTATCCCGCATGACGGGCATCAGGGAAACATATTGTATGGAGATAGTTTTGAGGAGAATGCACGAGGCTGGGAGAGAAAGGCTCGCTTTGATCGACTCGCTGGGGTCCCCCGATCCCCTGGCGCGCGCAGACTGACTGCAAGGCCTCATTCACTTTTCAACCCCGAGACACACTTACAAACGCCTATGAATGAAATTAGCATATTTGTAATTTATCACATTTTTGTTTCACTTTTTGTTAAGTTATTCTAGGAAAAAGTGGACCTAAAAGAAAATAGATCATTTGTCAATGGGGGCTGTGGAAGACGCTTGTCGTGCGCTGTCAGAGAGAGGGAGAAAGGGAGAGTAAGAGACGGGTGATTTCATATTTACGTATTCTTTATAAGCTACAGGGGGGAAAAGTTTAGAATTTTTGATTTTTGGAAACTATTTTGTCCCAAGTTAGCTTTTCCCTCCTACATTTACAAGGTGAATTTCAGGCCATAGTCGATTATTTAAATTTACTGTCATAAAAATAGCTTTACTCAGACTTGTATGCATAGGCTATGTCTTTATAAAAGATTGTTTTTTTGTTGTTGTTTGTTTGTTTTTTTACAATTTCGGTATTAAATATTTACCAAATCGGATCGCCTTCATTTCCATAACTTTCAATGGACCCTCGTCCTGAAAAGACCATCTTTACTCGGCGAAAAGAAAAGACTGTAATATTTCATTATGGGGCAAGCAAAAGCTGTGCACAATACCTCTCATATCCACCCTTCTTTCATTTCTAACAAAGATCATAGCAAGACGTCTTTATGGCTAATTCAGTCAAAGACACATCTCCCGTTCCCCAACGGAGAGGTCAGCCCGCCGTGTATGGTCCACCGAGGGGGCTTTTTCAGGGCCCAGTCCCGGACAGATGGCTCTGTCATACCGCCAGACTACTGGGAGAGCAAGAACACACCGTCACAATGCTGGAAATATATGGGCATGCCAAGGCCAGGTCAGGATTTATAGGCCACATTTAATGTCTGAGAATAACGCGTCAGTTAACTTGTCTTTATTGCGAGGGGGCTTTCAGTTATGATGAGGGGCTGTCATAAAGTATTATCCAATTAAGGATCAATACAAATATCTCTTTTTTAGGGCCCATGTTGTTGCCTCAATCGTTCAATAGCACCCAACACTACATTTCCCGGCAATGTAATGTCAATTTCATAATATTTTGCCTCGATGGGAGGATTGATTTGGTAATTCCTCCCGTCGAACATGACATAGAAACAAATGTGAAATAAAGTGTGGTGTTTGGTTCGCCTCCAGAAAAATAAATAACTTGATTTTATGTGCATCTTGCAACAGGTGATTTGGGCCACAGACTATTGACGCCCTCCAAAATGGCAGGTCCACAATGCCAGCTCTTTCCAAACGCACGGCAGTGCATTGCATGCTGATCCACCACAGTACTTTGAAATCTGCCTGAAACTTAACAAAGTCTCACGATCACCTCTCCATCGGCCATGTCATCTAGCCTACTTTATGTACACACTTCGCTCAGACAGGGGTCTAGTTTAAGCCGCTTTCTTATGCAAATATATATTTTGTGCAACCGTGGTTGAAGTATTACTGAGTCGGTTATGTAATCAATGCTATTGACATCGCACATAAGGTGCTTGCTATTTCTTGTCATTGATGTTGTTTCCATCGCTGTTTTTACATGCATCCAGTATAAAAGTAAGTAATGTCTCTATACTGTCTAAGTGCGTATGCGTAACTCCATTAGGCTATACCTACAATCCAACACGCCCTCAACCTTTACGCATGAATACTTTACATTGATGATTATTACTTAGCTAAGAGTAAAATACAATTTTAATCATTTTCGCGTAATTTTTCTCAAAATTGACAGATTATTTTTTTTGTCCAACTGACATCCTCTATCTTTGGAATTCCAAATCAGACATTCTCTGCAATCAATATATATATATATGTATATATATATATATATTTCAATGAAGTACATTTTCATGTGAGTAAAATATAGTAACCAAGGTTGTTTAGATAATTTAGCCTTTTTCAGCCAGGTTCTATAGAGGGCAGTGAATAATTATATGCGCACTCAATAGGGTCCCAGCCTATCCATACGTTACCACGGATAACCGTGCGCAAAAAGGCCACTCCTTTTGGATCATATCCATCTAACTCTTTAAGTTCATAAATGTAATTATCCGCGTCAGAAATGCACTCCAACTTGTCAAGGGGATTTGCCATTGTCTTCTAATTGCTTAGTTACTATTGCTTTGTTCTCGAATCGAGCATTATTCTTAATGGAAAACGTGCCTGGTCGGCCTGCGCGCGCGCCTCGGAGCCACTTGTTGCTTCGCACAAGGTTGGAGCCATTGAAAAGTTAAATATCCCTGGAAGAACACAAGTTACCATCTCGAGGGCTTCACGAGGACAATAGACCAGCGCCTTAGCACCATATGCTTAATGGCTACAGCCGTCGAGCCTTTAATAAAGGTAAAACGTGGTCTTTTAAAACTTGGAAAGGCTCCTTTATTTGATTTAGATGGAGCACTTGCGCACAAAACCAGAAGCGCGCCTCGGCCATTGACTCGCCCCCTTTTCTTTCTTTCAGGAGGTTGAAGCGACCACCACGTCGTCCCCCGTTTCATTACAACATAAGCTTTTCATCACCCGGCTTTGTTCTCGGTGAAAGTAATGCTGTGAATCAAAGAAATGACAATATTTTCCATCAGCTTGGAGACCCTGGACAAGAGCCCTCGAGCTTGGCAAAAATCAGGCCCGGTTATTCATGCTGTCACTCCGCACCTGTGGTCCCGCATTCAAAGTACACAAACCTGTCCCTATTAACATTAATTATTCCCAAACAACACAAAGGCTGAAATAGAGCAGGTTGAAGTCTGTTTATGGCTCCTAAATGTTTTTTTCTCTGAAGATGTGCCCAAAGCTTTTTTGTTTCGTTCGCAACCGCGAGCAGGCCTCTCTCTTTCAGACTTGAGTAGCCCTATAGTTTCAATTTTCAATCGCAGCATCTGCTTAATCTTGCGGATCAAAATATGGGAGACACAAAACATAAGTAATGGAGGATTTGTTAAATCCCGGTAATGAGTAATCAAGGCGGGGGAGACAATAGTACAGGATGGTGAGAGCCGTATGTTTCCAGGGGCACCATGTAAAGACCTGACGGTTTGTTCTCTTGTAGAGAAAACGCCAGGTGATGGCAAGAAAATCAATGTCCTAAGTAGGAGAACACACCAAGTCCTCCCTTTCTCTCCTTGAAAAATTAGCAGACATAAATTTAATTGGCTTATCAGGCGCAGCAAAAGGCCTCGCTTCTTAATTGGCTGGGGATGTACGCAGAGGGACAAAACAAACCGAGTGAATGTTTGGCTGGCTGGCTCGCACCGTGAGCCCCCAGTCCGGGTGGATCATTGAAAATGTGTTTTATTATTACAAAACGTCATGCTTTACAGTTCCCATATTGTGTGCCAGACAATGGTTGATGGAACATTAAAGACATGGAAAACGGTGCCAACTCGTCTCGAAGACACTGTAAGGGCCTCCCTCTTTGCTTGTTTTTAGGCAGCTGCTATCCAGGGACCCAGGAAGCAGGAAAAGAAAAGAGACAACTTTGAAATACCAGGTGCATCCCCGGAGAACGTTGAGGGAGACTGATCTGTTACAGCGGGACATGGAAGCCGCTATAAAGATGTAATTTGGATTGTAAGGCCCCTCTGGGCCATAAATGGAGCGGCGCCTGGCTATGGGGAACGACAGCCTCTCTGGCAACCTTCCTTCCATTCTCCCCTTATTTCTCTCTCTCTGTATCCCATATCTCTCTCTGCAAAGCCAAGTCTAAGCTCACACCTGTTGGTTACAGTCAAGTTTTATAAAACACCCAGAAATCGCCGAATCACAAGTCCAAATCGGCGCTGGCATGGCTGGGGCATGGCGTGGTCATGAATGTATTTGTAAATTATAAAAGCTTTTGGGCTGTACGAGGGGAAGCTCAACGGTGTCTGGATTGGCCAACCTCACAGCTGGCACCCCGCCACCACGGCGATCGATCCATTAATGTAAAAATATAACAGTTCGTGGGTTTAATGCTGTCTCTTGGTGCCCATATTTCAGAAGCGCCATAATCCAGGAATCAAGCCGATTTGCAGCTTATCTTGTTAGGCGTCCTTAGTGAGCTAACATACGGCTTAATACGGATTTGGGAGCATTATCAGGCGTTGATGAATTTTAATCTAACTTTCATTTGATTAATTTATCAGTGAAAGTTTATTGTTAGGGTAGAAATATCGAGGCCTAAATATGACACATTTTCACATATAGCTCTCGGGCATAATTATTTAATTAGTCATGCTATTGATAAAATGTTACCCTATACGGTAAACGTTTTGATCAGTGTTCTATTATATTAACATACATTTTTATTTTAGAACTGGATGCATATACATGCATATTACATGTATCCATCCGTGCGTAAAGTTGCCTATTTGGAACGCACAATAACGCAATTAGCACGTCATAGGGAAACCATCACAACAACCCACCTTTTTAAAACAAAACACAGTATGCTATCCATCATGTTGCTGCAACACCTCATGTATTTCCCCGAAAGATGTGATCTCATTTTACTTTTTAGAATTATTTTAAACTGCACATGACGACAATGTTCCTTATACAATCGTGGTGCTAATCTTTCGGTGGTTATATTTCATCATTTGACACATTTAAGCTTGCCTTGCTCGCATGCCAAAAGGACATCGGCCGGTCGGTGTGCAACAGGTAGTCAAAGGCACATGAGGCTTCATGGGGACTTTGTATCCGAACAGTTAAGGCTGTGTGTGCATGGTGAATTGACGCCCTTTCAGCACAGTCCATCGCCGAGCCATTCTGAACCAAATCGCCGCTTGGCATGGTTCTCTAATGTTCAGCCGGGCTAAGAAAAGGAAATAAAACCTGTCAGACAGTAAAATGGTTGTCTCCTTTAAAGCCTTGCCAAGACGGCGACCGAGAGTGACAAGATACCCGGAGTATTTCAACTTCCCTATACGCCTGTCCCTTCCGCTTGGCTGGTACCGTACCAAAGAATGTTTGGGGGGGTTTCGCTCTTTGTAAATGCGCTTCGCACACAAAACCATCAACCTCTCAATACCACTAAGGTGCAGGAAAACAATGATACTACTGTTTTTAACCCCCTTCTCTGCTATTTATTCACAGAATTAGATTGTAAGAGTTGAATTGTTGCTCGCACCCTTTGCGAAATGGATGAAGTTATTGGGTTTTCAGGCTGACTTGCTAACATTTGACTTTCTAATGACTGTAATAGGATTACATGCTCTTGTTGTGCCGTGTCCAGGACGGATACCAGGGCTGGTAATGAGACGCTAATGCAACGCAGGATGGAATCAAAAGGGCCTGAAGTGGTTCCATGGGAGAAAAAAAAGTTAAACATAAGCTATTAGTATCATCTTAAAATTATGTTCAGAAAAAAATACAAAGCACAATAATGTTGCATAATTGATCGTTATAACATAACCTAAATTATCTATTTAACATGTATAATATAGCCTACATACTGTAAACATTAGAATGTAGGTTATTAACATTGATCATATGTTAAAAATGTAGAATAGCCTATATAAAAAAAATACACCAGCATAATGGCTAAAGGGATAATAATCGAAATTCTAACTGAACTAAATTAATAAATCATACATACTATACCTTTTTAAATCCTTAAAATATTGTCCTTAAAATGTTTATCCAAAATGCCTCATGCAGTATTGGTTACACGACAAGGCGGAGTGATGTGTTTGCTAGTTGGGGCACACATGGGGCATATAATGAGTCTGGGGTCTGCATTATTGTCAACCGGGAGCTGACGTAGGACGTGGCAAGGGGACACATGTTGGAGGGATGCCGCTACCACGGGAAAATCTGGCCTGGCTGCACCTGGTATAGCATACAGCACGGCATTCAGCTCACATAGCCTGCAGCAAGTATACAACATGGGTCTTTAAACAATGTCATCCACCATACTGCTATGGTCTTTGGGTTTTAAACATTTTCCACTCAGCTGATTTTGGTATAATGTTTGTTTTCATTAGCATGCCATTTGCATATTTAATGGCATGATATTATGCTGCTTTAGCGTGTGTCTGGCCTCATGGCCTGTAGCTGTTTACTTTTACCTGCACAACAGCATCCAACGTTGTCATTTAGCTAATAGTTTATAATATTTGTATTTGTAGCTATTAATTCATCATTATATAGGGTTACTAGTCATGCATAGCCTACCTAAATAAGTACCCTATTTAAGGCTAAGTAATGCATGCAATAATTTACTTACATTAGGCCTGCTGTAGACAGAGCAGTTAAATATGTTGTACATTACATTATACTATAGGTTATTATAGGCCTACATAAATTAATATTTTATGAAAAGTGCTAATTTGCAATAATTTGTAATTTTCTCTATTGTAGGCTATAGGTTGGTTCACTCTGTTGTGAGTAGGCTCCATCATAGGTCTAATGGGATGATATAGGACCATATAACATTGTTAATGTTTGGGCTGATAGCCTGCAGAAATCAATCCAACAACACATTTTGTATTTATTATTATTAAGAGCTTTTATTTGCAGATTGCATATAAATATATAAATCATTTTACAACAGTATAAAAATAGTTTGCTTCTTTCACATTTGTCACCATTAAATTAACATATATTATCAAAATTATGAAAATAATTAAATACATTATTGCTACATGATTGCCAGTTGCCTGAATTACAAAAATAAGGAACATCAACAGCATATAAATATTTACAAATATCATTGAATAAATGATACAAAACAATATTAACTAGTATAAGCCCACATGGTGTTCACGTTTACAATGTGCATTCTTATGCACATTTTACATTAACATAATTCACATTTTCACATTTACAATGTGCGTTTTGCAAAACAATTATCGTGTTTCAAGTTAAACGGAGATTCACTGTCAGTGTGCCATGACGTTTTCCTCTCTGCGTTTTTAGGCCACCAGGTTAAAGGGAGGCTCGTTTTCAATGTTGTTGAGGGACGATTTGATGTGCAGTTTTCGGGGGTCTTCCGGGGTCCAGACCTTAGCTGTCCGGATGATATTTTGGTCCTTCAGCTGTTTCTCATCGGTCCATGACAGAGAGTGGCCCGCCAGGGGAGGGAGACCGTAGTCTGGGTCGCTGGGAGAGGGAGATCCTGAAGAGAGAGAGAGAGAGAAGAGAGAAAAGGGTAAGTCACAAGTTATACATAATAGCCAGAGATGATGATGATGATGATGATGATGATGATGATGATGATGATGACGATGACGATGACGATGGTGATGGTGATGATGATGATGATGATGATGATGATGAATCTTCACCACCATCATCATCATCATCATCATCATCATCACCACCAATTAGACATGGTGACTTGTAGGTAAGGCACAGGCTACTGCAGGTTAAGATTAATTGTATTCATCCTCGTCATCTTCATTATTTCAGGCCGCTTAGGGCTATGGGGCATGGGCTACTGCATTCAAAAGTGTAGCCTAATCAGGGTAAAAAGTAAACTTACTTGTCCCCCTGTGGCAGATGATCACTTTCTTGGGCTGAGCGTGTGTTTCGCTGTTAGAATTCCTGATGGGCATGTCCGACTGCACCAGCTCAGCGAGGAAGTTGATGTAGCCGATGGCCAGACGCAGAGTGTCCACCTTGGAGAGGCGTTTCTCATAGGGCAGGGTCGGGATGTGGGACCGGAGCCCCTCGAAGGCGTCATTGATGGACTGCATTCTGCGTCTCTCCCTGACATTAGCTGCTTGTCTCAGCTGTTGCATCTCCATCTCCGACCGCATCCGTCTTCTCCGTTTGAGCAAGGGTCCGTCATGATGACCTCCCATTGAAGGTGACAGGTCCGGTGTGCTGTCAGCGCAGCCGTAGGAGAAAGTGGACGAGGAGGAGGAGAAGGAGAAGTTTCCGATGTCGTAGTCCCCATCATGGGCAGCTATCCTGCTGCCGTCTTTGTTGTAATAGTCTTGGAAATGGCTGGAGAGGAAATCGACGTCCTCGTCCAAAAACTCGTCCGTGTCCAAGTGGTCGTCTCTGGACGACTGGTCGGTGAAGAATTCGTCGTCGTCGAAATAAGGGGAGGAGAAAGAGTCCAGTCCGGAGAATGGGTCCAAGACACTGTCCATCTTTGTCTTCCCTCTTGTTGCTCAATAACAATAAGACCGGCCAAGCGTTCTTTCTCTCTTTTTAACTCTTTGCTCAGCCGTTGTTGTTCCTCTTGGATGGTCAAGAGTTAGTTCAGATGAGGAACCGGCACGCGAGGTTTCTTTATAGCAACATCCATAGTCGCGTGCCGTTCTCCTGAAGCGCCAACCAATCAGAGCTCAGTCCGCTAGGCGCACCTCGAGATAATCCCCCCAGCGACCCGCCCC
>OMKL01092117.1:0-15689 GCA_900302295.1 Parasudis fraserbrunneri | reverse complement strand
TGGAGAGTAAGAGCCTTTCTTAGCCTTAAAAAAAAAAAAGAAATGTAGATGGTTAAAAAAAAAAAAATCTGGATTGAGGCTTTAATGTGACCCGCACACAAAACACATTGTCATCACTGCATATCACCCTTAGCCAGCCCAGTCAGCCTGCAACACACCAAGTAAATAGGTGATTATTACTGCAATAGCACATCAGTCTAAAGTACACCTCTGCAGTTACCTAGCAACATTTTCCATTATGCCAACTGGAAATGAATGCGTGTTGCTCTGCTTCACACGGCTGAAGTCGGGGGCGGAGGGGACTTGCAGCCTTACTGGTAGGAGTGTAGATGAACATGTATTTGGCTTCGCATTTGGTTTTTATCACTGGCGGTCATTTTGTTCAAATGTAATACAGATGGAAGGGACCTATCTTCTGATTTACAATGACTAAAGAAAATTCCAAAAGCTTATTTTCCAAAATTAAACTCTTTAAAATGTGTGTTGTTATACCACACATGTAGGCTTTATGGTATAAAAGAAAAAAAAAAAACTGATTGGGGCTTTAAGGCATGCATCTATAAAATATGAGAAGAGGAAAATAACTATGCCCAAGGGGAAATTGAGTTGTTTTTAGAAGCAGAACACAACAAGCACTCAGACAGCAAAACACCAACAGTAACACTATGTTTATATATAAAACGCAAAACATAAAATAAGGAGCATGAAAAGTTGCTGTAATATATCTATTTACAGTATGTTTTGGAACATTGGAAAAGCATGATATTACCGTTCCACTGTGTCTTGTTTACAAGATCCAGTAATAAGACATCAAATTACTATGTTTTTGTTGATATATTTCTCATATATCAACACATAGCAACCGTTGTTTTGCACATAGCAACCGTTGTTTCTTCCAACGTGAAGGACAAATGGGCATTCTAAACATTCCGTGAAAGGCCTCTGTTATATTTAACATTTATTGTAGGCCTAATGCATTGTTAAGTGTTATTATTAACATAACTGCTCTTAACCCTATATCAATAACCAGGCTAAATTACAGTCATGATAATTCCATTCAGAATGAATTGTAATGCATTATAAATGTGGTTATTGTTAATATAACAGCTTAAGTTAAGATGACAGCGTAATGCCCTGAATCAATAACCACACTGAATTACAGTTAGGATGGGTCAGATCCTACATTGCTTTATGTATCATGTTATTAGAGCTTCTACATGCTAGATAATCAGTCATAACAAAATATGATCCATTGAACTATAGCAGTAGTTCTAAACCGTTTTGGTAGTCAAGCACAGACGGAAGATGATCTTATACACAAAGAAGGATTTTTATTTTCCCTTTACAGGCTATTAGGAGGGAGGCTTTATACTTCAAATGTTCAAGTTTTCACAAGAAAAAAGCATCTATACCATAGAATTTACAATGCATTTGCAAATTTTTGCAACCCCCTCAAAATGATCTCACGACCCCCTGGGGGGGTTCCAACCCCCAGGTTGAGAGCCACTGACCTACAGTAAGGCTTTAGCATTTTCTTTCCCTCAGATATAAACAAAACATCTTAACAGAGGATATGCTTTTAATAAGCTAAGCCACTGAGAGTCTCCCATTGATTAATAAGGGAAACCCCAGCGAGAACCATAACCTGTTTTACAAGAGAGAATATCCAAGATTGTTTTTTTGTTTTTATGACGTGGTTCATGTCAGGTTTTGTAGAGTAGCATGAGTGCATTTTTAATATGATTGGCACCAGTGGGCATCAAACCTTTACCCCGGCAGTGTTGGTTCCATGCTCTTAACCACTGAGCTACACAGGGAATGGAACGCTGGCAGCGTTTGTGCTGTATTGTACCCACTGAGCTATGCAGGACCACAACACTAGGGCTGGGCGTTGTAAATCAATACCATCAACGTACTGATTTAATCATATCTATACTACCCGGTATTGAGAAATGTTGAGACAAACAATACCAATTTTCAATACTTTAATTGTAAAAAAAAACAAAAAAAAACAGCATTATTGTATCCAACATTAATTTATTTTTCAGTGAATATCTTGTACTGCTTGTTCTGCTGGGGCAGTTTTTATAATACAACTACGCACAATGCAGGCAATCGTGAAGACAAATGACCCCTCTAAATGTCACTTTGACTCCCCCGCTCAGACGACGGAAGTGATTCAGATAATTAATGAATGCCCGTTGTTGCCTCTGCGCCGACAGTCGGCGGCGGCGAGGACCTGCGGCGGTACTGGACCGAGTACATGAGGAAGACTCACGTGCTGGTGTACGTGGTGGACTCCTCCGACAGGCGCCGGCTCCCATTGGCCAAGGCTGAGCTGCACCGCCTCCTCAGAGTGGACCCGCAGCTTCCTGTTGTGGTCCTGGGGAACAAACAGGTAACGTTTTGGAATAGGATGCTCTGCGGGTGTGCATCGTGTCTCGCATATCGGTGTGTTGTGATACTTGAATCCACGATATTATATCGATACTTACTGCCCAGTATCATGATCTTTTTTCACTTTTCCAGACCTTTAACCCCTTAACAGGGACCTAACCCCCCCCAATCCAAATCTTTGTTCTGAAAGACCATACATACATTGTCCACCAAAAGATAGAGAAAGTCTGTTTACTTTGTTTATTTTCTACATTTGTTTACTTAAAGGATCCTGAAAGAATTTAGTATTGATGAATACAAATTCTAATCTTAGCTCAGATTGCACACAAAAAAAAGAAAGTGAACTTTTTCCTCAGAATTTGTTTTTTTTCTATATTTGTGTCCACTTCACCTATCCCCATTACCTATAACAGTTTTTTGTACCGTATACTTATCAACTGAGGCACTCAGCTTTTCTTTGTTATTCCTAAAGTTACAAAAGCAATTGGAAAGCAAGCTTTTATGTTTAAGGCTCCCTCAGACTGGAATAATTTACCCTCTATCATTCGATCTGTGACATCATTTGGTATGTTCAAGAATGCTTTGATCTCCTATTCTGAGACTAATTTGTACATGTTCTAACATCTCGAGGTTTGAATTGTCTTGACCTTTTTTTCTACACGACACGCGGTGTTACTCATGCGCCTGTCTATTCACGCAAGGAGCGCAGCGAGACCCCGCGGGTACGCCCCGGGTGGGGCGTCGCTTACCGTCCGAAAAGACCTTTAACACGTTAAAAAAAAATTTGTTTTTACACAATTAGTCACATGACCTTTTTTGACCACAACCGTCTCCCGTAGCTTTGACATCCAGCCGCGGTGGGGAAGTGTTCCGGGGTCACTCTGACATACAGAAACGGGAGAATAGCACGTGACCAGACATTCACCTAATGTCTTATTTCATAATACAAAGTTTCCGAACAAACCAAGTTGTATAAACGATGCAGTGATGAACGGTCTTTCGCAGCAGAGCAACAAGTACTAAGTAACGTTACACAGGTCGAGCTACGCTATGCTTGCTAATTATGCTTGGTAGCAGCGATGTTAACAGAGATAGTCCGAAGGAGCTGTCTGCCAACAAAGATATTGTTTCATCAGAGGACAAATTTATTCACAAAATGGGAGAACAAATGTATTCTCAAAATGGATCACCATTCAACGTTATTGAAGACTCCTGTGACCACCAAGTACTTATGATTACTTTCCCTAACCATTTTCTCATGCATTTCTTTATGACTGTAGCCCCTACAGACTATGTATTTTTAATGTGCATTAACGCAATTAATGCAAGCAAAAAATGTGTTAAAACATTTTTAGCAATTGACAGCCTTAATCACAATATATTGCATTGTAACCCCTGTATCATGATATGTATTGTGTCACCAGATTCTTACCAATACACAGCCCAAGGATGCACCCACACTGGAGTCAGATATTGGGCTGACTCCAGGTTAAAGGTGCACTCTGTAGGTTTGGGAGAGTCAGAGAAGTGAGAAAATGCTAAGGTATAGTTTCAAAACAAACTGTCCTCAGGAAAATTGGGTCCCTGGAGCACCGTTTGAAGCTAGAAAGCTAGCTGATGTAAGCTATACCTGAAAAGTGCTGTCAAAAAATAATGATTGCAGATTTAACATCGTTACCGTTTGCAGGATAAGCCCAATGCAGTGAGTGTGTCTGAGCTCCATGACGCCCTGTCCTTGGGCTCCCTGGCTGAGGAAAGGAGGCTGTTCCTTCTGGCTGCCCAGATGGGCTCTGAGGGAGCGTTGAGGAGCTCCTACCATGGCCTGAAGGCTTTCCAGGACCTCCTCCTCCAGCTTGTCTGATGATCGAGGACGACGAGACGAAAGGAGACAGAGGGATGTTTTCCCAGGACCTCCTTCCCTCTCAGGTCGTCTGATTCTCTCATTGGAGAGGAGGAAATGGAGGAGGAGGGGATGTGGGACAGAGGGATGTTTACCAGGACCTCCAACTCTTCCACCACCTCATCAGTTCTCCCTCACCGGAGAAGACGAGGTGGTGGAGGTCATTAGGTACGATAAGAGGTTAAATGTGTGGACAAGGAGTCTGTGGTGAAGAATTGAAAAGCACCAGGAGTATTTAAGTATTTTAAGTTTAGGGCACTCTGGTGGGAGCGCCAGGAACCAGGTCTGTACATCACACTCCAGTCCACTCATCCATGGGGTTTTACCAACCCACTGCAATGAGGCTTTTCACTTTGGTAAACAGGGATGTAACTTACAGAGACACATTTTGAATTGCAGTCTACCATTTCTCTTCTCCAGACACGTCACATTGTGAGAAAAGATTCTACCCCCATAGCAACCCTAAACATGGTTTGTTAGCATTACCCGTTCAAACCAATGGGCAAATGTCTTAAAGATGTCTGCCCCCATGTTTGATGTCACAGCATTTGGTAACTGACATAGCTCTAATGTTACGTTAGCGCTAACGTTAGCTAACAACAAAAATGGTATGGATGCTTTGCATTTTGGAGTAGATTAGGAGGACTGAATGACATCAAACATACAGTTTCCCATTGGTAGACCTACTGTTAGCTGCAAGATAGCTCATTAGCATGAAGCCAGTAGTGACCATTGGTTTTAACCCTTTCAGATGTGAGTCCTTTTTTTCTTTCTCCCCCCCATCCTAGAATTCTACCACTCTAGAACGTTCAATGGCCAGTAACCATTGTTACATCAACATTCTAATCAAACTAGTATGATCATAGTCATGGGGAATGCTAACAATGCATTGTATAGAAACATTAGCACAACATTTTTCTGACATATGCCTTGTGAAGAAAAAACAAAAAACAGACTGAAATTCAAAATGTCAAGGTTTCTCCTCGAGGATTTTGGACACAGCCTGATAGTGTTAATTGGCTGATAGGTCCATTCTTGGACTGTCCCAATGACCATTGTTTGGGTCTCGAAGCTTCAATAGGAATTATCAGCGAATAATCCGAGGTTTATTCTTCCCGCTTGCAAAGTTTCAATGCAGTGGGTAAACGAGAGCTATGTAATAGATTCGTTTTCTGAAAGTTCTCTTGACTAGATGTTCTTGTCTGAGAAGAACTGATTTTCAAATGAAGTGTTGGATTATTATTTCTATAAGCCATTACTTATGCTGATATAGGCACATTTTTGGAATGGTTTAAAAAAAGAAAAAAAAAAAAAAGAAGCATTGATTACCATGGCAGCGATTGAAGCTTCGAAGCACTCGGGTCAGCCCTTGTCCACATCACTTCCCATTGAAATGTTGGCTAGTAAGGATAATTATTTCAACAGTCTGGACAGAAATACACTCAGAACAGGCTGTCACACGCTTGTAAAATGTCCATCCATGGCTATATAGAAGCAGATGTGCGATGTTGTGCTTCAAGGTACCTCATTGTGAGTTCTAATTTCTCAAAGGCTCAATCCGTAATCCCAGTTTTAACAACCAAAAAGAAAGAAAATTATGGACAAGTTTATTACATACATTCCCTAGTTGACTAACTGAGTTCATGGTACGATACAAGGACTAATACTAGACATCAGGTAAATATGCGTTTCTAATTTTATTTGCTGTATTCTGTGGCTGTAAGAGGTTTGTTTATGTGGGTGATGTTTGTCAACACTGAAGTAGAGCAGGCCTACATTCTGGTTTATGACGGGTTAAGAAAGTAAGAAGTCAAATAAGTTACTTATTTCCCATCCACTGATCACTCCTCAAGAATGTATGTGAATCTAGTCTACATTTATATGGCCCCCCCCAAAAAAGGTGTATTGTGGATTTTAGTGTCAGTGCAAGAAGGTATAACGCACATTTCTTTTTTTATGAATGTCAACTTTTATTCTATCGGAATTTTGCTCTATGAAAAATGTAAAAATATAATGGCAGTAGCCAGGGGTTAATTGGATTGTACAGTTTTTGTTTTTTTACCAACTTACTTTCTTTTGCGTCACAATATGTGATGGTTTAAAATTGTATGCATGTTTTTCTTTCATTTATACACACCTTTGGTAAGCTGTATGTATATCTTTCATACTCCATTCTCATCAGTAGTAGCATTTTTATTTTTTTCACTGTAGGGTTATTTTCTGGCAGCAGATATATTGCAACTCACAGATAGGATCAAATGTCTGACTCAGTGCAATTATAAGACTAGTATTCCAGACTCTGTGTGGTGTTCCTTATACATTATGTCAACAAAGAGTTGCAAAACAAGAACATCTTGTGCCGTCTTTGCTGACCAAACACGTCAATGCAAAAAACAAACAGCTCAAATCTATAGGCCCCTATAAGGGCATGTCCTGGTTTGGCTGGACAAAGTTGAACAACTTCTCAAACAGGAAGCCGATTTTGCTGAGAAGTCAGTTTGAGACGAACGATGTTAGATCCAGCTGACCAACGGTTTTCACAACACAGTCAATAGTGAAGATTTCTCTGACTGGAGGGCATTTTAAGTAGCAGGATTACTTGGGTAGCCGGGTAACAAATTATTATCGTGAAATAACTTCTCACTGGTTTGTAATGAGAGATCGGTTGGTATGACAACAAGATATCAAGAGCCCTAGTTCTTAAGAAGTCTGAATGGTATTACTTATTATAATAAGAACTATTTGCATTATTACAATTATAAAATTAATTCATTTCATAAGAAGTCTTAATTAATTCTAGAATGATTTGACAGTAATTCAGAACATTGGCACACAGTTATTTTTGTATGTTTGTTTACTCCAGTTGCCTGGCTAACTTGATAATCCCTTTTTGAAATATCCCTTGGCCCTCGTTTATCAAATATTTCACCCCTTAGCCACCACTGTCAGCGTAAGGTAGCCTACAATTCACTTTAAATTCAGGAATTGAATAGTAAAAACTGAAAAGCTGTCGTATCCAATCTATTTGTGATTATTAGCAAATACATTTCAATATCTACTTATATTTTGAATTGACTGGATTGTATGTGAAGAGAACTTAGCCCCGCTATACATTAGTTCAGTGTGCAAGATGTTTTCATAATCGTCAAGCATCTTTCCTGAGGCCCTTAAAAGCTCTTAGAGAGACGAGTCTGTAAATCATTTATGAGGATAGGGCCAACAGAGAAGTAGGTCAAACTATGTTTTGGTGTTGCTATGTATAGTAGTTTACCATGATAGCCCACAGCAAAGATATGATGTGAGAGCTGTGATACTTTTTTACATGACATGTCATAAATAGGTCCAAACCCAGGAGAACGAGGGCAGTTGTCAGCTGACGCGCCAAACGAAGCGCCATGTCACAGTATAATCTTTATGAACAGGGCAAACAGCATGCTTGTTAATCAGAGTAATACATAAGAAATAGAGTGCACACTTTTGGGAAAAAAAACAAAAAAACAGAAGGTGTTTATTTTGACACAGAATCTTCAGACGAAGATCTAAATTAAAAAAAAATTAAAATAAAACACCCGGGGGGCTTTTTTAAGAAGTGTGCCAACTCTTTATTATTCATTCATCAGTGTCTGTCGGGTCCTGCAGCTGCCATAGTTTGATGTGCTCTCATCTCCGTTTGCCTCTGTTAATCTGAGTAAAACACAGGGTTAGTTTGCCTCTGTTAATCTGAGTAAAACACAGGGTTAGTCATAGTCACACAGTACATGATATGGCCGATGTTAGTGGTTTTATTTCTTTATCGGCATCAGTCTAATGAACAAAACTGGGCAGATACATATATATATCGGCAAAAATATATATCGGCTGATGATAGTGATTTTTGTTTTATCTGCATCGGTCCGACGAGCAGAACTGGGCAGATGTGAACAACTGATGGTTATTTCTCGTCTAGCTGCACATGTTATTCGTGGGGTTTTTTTGCCAAGTGGGTTTTGTTTGGGTACTTGCAAATGCACGACAGCACCGAAATACACTTCAGAAACATCCGTGACATACATTTTTTATCACTGGTGGTTTCTTTCATGAACATTTTACTCACTACCTCTTTCTTTTAACACCCCCCAACTCTCTGACCTCATATGTAAATGAGTTTGTTTCTTAGAAGGGAAAATCCACCCTAAAGAGAATTTACAGTGTGAACTTGACAAGTCAAAAGCGTAAACACAGACTACCATCTCCCTAAACTGGAGCATTGAGACTCTGTGATGTCATCAAGTGACACTTTTTGAAGTTCCTCCATTGACTATGAATCGTGGCCTCATAGAAATGTTGTTTTGAGCCATTACATCCAAACGAGCTTCATTTAAATGTTGGGCTTACGGCTCTGAATTAGAAAATGTACCCACATCCCAGCAAAATCACCGTAGGGACTGTCATAGTGCATTATTTACTGTTTATGGAGTAGCTCCAGGATTTGTCTATTGATGACATCATCACTGGAGTCGTCTCCCTGGTATTCAGGTGCTTCAGGAGAGACTCGGCCATGTTCACAAATTGAAACTGCATGTGAGCTATATTTTAGGGTGGATTTTCCCTTTTAAAAATATATATTTTGTGAATGATAGCTTATCATTTTGAACCTTGGTTATTGTTCTTCCATCAGATAGTTACAACGTGGAAGCCGGTTTTTTGTAGTTTTTTTTTTTTTACTAATGGCATGTTAGCATTCCTCCTTGAAACCAAAGGGGCGCAGCTAGCTTCAAACTAGCTGCTAGCAGTGTTCCTTGGTTTCAGTGAAGAATACTAGCAACTAGAGGTGCACCAATACCAGTATCTGCCCGACAATACATGTACTCCCCGGCAAGCATCGGGCCGAAGCATCAGGGCCAACTGCCGTTGTGTTACAACATGATCGATAAGCCTTTAATTCAACCAAAATATTAATTCTGACATATGAAGACTTTCCCTGAAACTTTGAAGATGCTGTTAGGAGTGTATTTACAGATATATATACGTTTTTTAAAAGCAGCAAATGCCTATAGCCTTCATTTGAAAACCTCATTTTATCTCAATACTGCAGTTTGGACAACGTTGAAACATTGGTCTAAAAACTGACATATACAGTATAAACTTTAATTTTGACTCCTGTTTGGGCTGTTAATTAGACACCCTGGGCCAATGCCAATACACAGCCAACCGACGACAAAATGGTTGCCGGGTCTGTATTGATGAATGTCAGATACCAACAGCTGAACTAGCACTATGCGATTTAATGATAATGAAAGGATTAGGCAAGCAGTTCAATCACAAAGGATTGAAGGTGAGGTTGGTAGGCTGGTATTTGATTTGATTAAAACTTTAAAATGTAATTGCCTGTAAAAGAATCCCTCCACACATATTATCTATCTATCATATTAATCTATCGAACAGCTATTCTCTATAGCTATAAAAAAGATTAAAAAAAATAAAATAATAATTATATATATATATATATATATCAGTACTTGGGATCTACTTCAAAAGGAAGTACCTTACTTGGTCGGTGCACCTCTACTAGCAACACTAACCAGATATTTTTGGGGAAACTGAAGGACAACTGTAATACATGACAAGTATCTGGTGAAGAGGGAAAAAAAGTATTCAAAATGTCAAGATATCCTTGAACAATCTCGAACAATATCTGTTTAAGCAATTGTATTCACTCTGGTTAAAAGGCATTATATCACTTTGTGTAGTAAAGAACACCAAATATCTCACACCGTTGTTTTATTTTGCACACCGACAGTCCACAAATGTGTTAAATCTTATCGAAAATTGAAAATACTGTAGCCAACACAAGTACAGACCCACAAAAACGTAGTACTATGTATATATTCATTTGATTTGATGTGTACCATGTACAGAAATGCTCTATATGCAACATTGTGTTGAATTTTCAGAGTGAACACTGAACAAATAAATAAAAACTTTGATTTGTTGCATGTAGATACAACTACAAGCTGCAATCTCTACCAGCCTCATCAATTCCTTTTAACACTGGAATATTCGACACGATTTCAGAGTCACAAACTTCACACTGTAATTATTTCATTCCAACTTTGGAAATTTGTCCACGACCATGAAACCGCGTTAAATGTCGTTAAGCGTAAGGCCAGTGTAAGTCTCACACTGCGATTGTCACAGGGCAAAGCCCCATCAGCCGACAGGAACCTTTGGAGGGCACTATGCAGGAAAAATGAATAAGCCCTCTCCGGTGTAACTTCCAGGTAGCAGATAATTGTGCTTTTCGAAAATGTTCTATGATTAAAATCACAGATTTTTTGATGTGTCGATCTGGGGGGTCAGTGACCAGGAACACTTAGCTTATTCAACGTTTACAACTGAGGCCGACTCTAGATACTCAGTGCTCTCCCTTTGTGAGGCTTTGTGAATATGAACCACAGTGTCAATAGATAAGAAGCGTGAGGGCATGCAATGCGAACTGCCACTAGTGGCACAGTGTCTGTGAGTGAGTGACTGAAGGAGTCAGTGACATCGTGGGTCTGTGAAGTGTTTCACATCTAATGAAGACGCTAGCGTGCGATATGTGAAGCCGAAATATTAAAACAGAACATTGGAAACGGGTAAACCCGAGGTTGTCGTCCACCACACCAAAAACAATACTGAAAATTATATTTAAGGCCGACGATGATCTTCGTCGTGTATCGAGCCGTCACAGATTATCTGTGTGTTGCTGGAAAGGGGCAGCCATGGCGTGTGCACAGCGCTGTATATGCAAAGCATTCTCACATAGATTTAACTGGTCTTACACAAGGTGAGTGAGGCAGAGTGGCTAACTGCGTGTGAGTCTACGAATGAGTCGATGAATGAGCAGGTGAGTTAGTGACTTTGTCTGCAGGGTGCTTCGCATCTTTAAAGAAAAAACAAAAAAAGAAAGGTAAAAAGGTACCACACAAAGCACTGACTAGCACACGGCTCCTCAAACTCTCCTCAGACTCCCCCTGACCTGCCTACAATAATGTGGGACTGTTCCCTCTTCCCACCACTGTTTGGTAAAAAATTGGGGAAATACAAGACAGGGATGATTTCTAGCAGATCACTGGGTTTCTGTCACCGGATTAACTTCAGCATCCTGCTTTGACCACAGGCGGCACAAAACCCCGCTACTTCTAAGAGAGAGGTGATGATTGGCCACATCAAAGCTTATACTCCTCAAAAAAAGATGCATGTATAGGAATGGTTAACATAAATCAAATAGCAATCGTATTTATTATATTTATTATTATCATATTTAACATTCATACTATAAGGGGACATAACAAGGACATCAGAAAAAAAAAAAGCAACAAAACAGAAATCTCCACTAAATGTCTGTCTTGTGTCCAAAACAAGCCAGAAGCCGTGGGTGGGCGGGTCTGATCCCATCTCTGTATTACAGGGCGGGGTAAAGTGTTACATCACAATACTCCTTTATACAAAGTACAATCAACTTCCCGAGGATGGAGATTTGGGAAGCACGGGAACGGTTTCCCTCACCGG
The DNA here is from genome assembly GCA_900302295.1 of Parasudis fraserbrunneri. Taxonomy (NCBI): domain Eukaryota; kingdom Metazoa; phylum Chordata; class Actinopteri; order Aulopiformes; family Chlorophthalmidae; genus Parasudis; species Parasudis fraserbrunneri. The sequence continues at coordinate 3,859 of OMKL01092117.1, read as the reverse complement.
TGCATCTCAAGTCCACATCAAGGTTGCTCCCCTGTGATGCATGGCCAGTGATGTCATCATGCATCTACAGCGGGCAGTTTCAATTGGTTATTTACTGGCCAGTGACGTCATGAAGGCAGCATAGTGGTCTGGATGACAGCGTTTATACTCGTCGATCTTCCTCTTGATCTGCTTGGGTGTGTCTTGATAGTAATTCTTCTCATCTCTGGCCATGGCCTGCAGAGGGACACAAGGAAAAGTCATTGAATTGAATTGAAATACTTGATTATCCCGTAGGGAAATTCGGTGCACAGTTTGCTAACATAGATCACGAATCACATGAATCACATACATCACTTAAGTCACATCTATCGCACACCATTAAGTAATACTACAACAAGTGTTGCAGGTAAAATAAAATAAAGAATAAGAGAGAAATACGAAGTACGAAATATACACTCTGCAATTTTCTTTGTACTATGCTACCTTAATTTACATCAAATACACAATGCAATTGCTTGTACTATCAAACTACTCCAATGTTGTAAGAAGATAGTATTAGGGATGCACGATGTATCGCCGACCATGTCGGTATCTGTCACCATAACTGACAGTCACTATAATAACTGTATACAATTCACCATAACAGTGTGAGTTCAACCCTTCCGCTCTACTACGGAATGGCTGTTTTGGCTAGATCAAGCCCGTTCGGCTAGATCAAGCAAACCGGATACCGGTTGTGTCTCCGGGAAATCCGCAAAGTTAGGTGGGATGCAAACGGTTTAATAATAGTCGGCGAGGCCCGAAGTCGACTTTGTGGCCCGACTTTTTAAAACGCAAAAGCAAGCGGTAAACAAAACAAAAGGTAAACTTTTGTTACTGCAACCGTTGCCCAGGGGAACGATTAGATTGCAGAACGTGCCTCTCCACCGGAGAGCGCTGGCATAAGCGTGTCATACTATGACAAACACAAAGAGATATGGTTGAAAATCTGCTGAGCGGTCCTTTAAATGAGCACAGGGTTAACGCCCCGGGTTCTTACCTTGTAATTGTCGCTGTGTTCTCTGACCATGTGCTGCACATACTGAATCAGGTCTGCGGATAACGACTTGGTGTCTTTCTCAGGCCGACTGGCTTCCTCCTCCAGCTCTGCTCAGAGACGACACACACAGCGACGATCAGAGGTTTCGGTTAAATCTCTTATAAGTCTGTAGACAAGCTGCTGTTCCAGAGGTTTGCTTTTCACGTGCACCATTTTGACATCCCCAATTGAATGTGAATCAAATGCTCCTAAGGAGGGATGCCAAATAAGTGTTCGTAAAAAAAAAATAATAATAATAATAAAAAATGGACATGGTGATATGTAATAAAAGCAAAGGATTGAGCTCTCATTTGTAATGCAAAAGCAAAGTGTCTCAGTAAATGTTTGGGTAATTATTGAAGTCACAAATGAAACATTATGTTAATAATAATTATGGGGGGAATCCTTACGGTCGAGAATATATGGCTTCCTCACAATAGTGACAGGGGCCTCCGTCTCTTTCTCCACAGCAAAGATCTGAACAGGACATACAGAGACAGAATACACATTTTAGATCAGCAACCAGTACTGCCGGATACACTGTAGTTTGAGCGCGTCTGCGGCAGGACGGTACCAGGCGCTCAAAGGAATCCAGACTCTCACAGTAACACACATCAATAAATATTATCAAAATGAAACAAAAACTACAATAGTTACTTACATTCTGTTTCTTTATCGGGAGAGCGCGGTTGGGATCAAACGACAGACCCATTTCCTGCAAGTTCTTTGCCGTAGATTTTTTGTTATCCCATGCATTTCGGATGTGTGGACTGCAAGGCAAGACGAGGCAAGTTTATTTACATAGCACATTTCATACACAGAGGCAATTCAAAGTGCTTGACATAAAATAGATGAAAGAAAAACAATCAGATCATAAAGACCATATAAAAGCATAATATGAATAAAAGTGAAAGTGCAATGATCAGTGATTGAATTTTAATTAAAGGCCATGCTGAAAATATTTTAAGTATTTATAAGCATTGTATTTATAAGTATTTGTAAATATTTATATTTTAAATATAAGTTTTTCAACTGTGATAAAAAAAAAGAAGAAAATTATATAGTACAAATCCTACCAAATATTATCCATCACAACCAAACCGGATTTATACAAAATAGAGACTTAAAAACTAATACTAGAACATGTCTAGCTTTAATACAGTATGTAAAGAAGTATAAGACAGATTTAACACTAATGGCGGTTGATGCAGAAAAAGCTTCCGACCAACTTGAATGGTCTTATCTGTATAAAGTGCTAGAGGTTTATGACTTTCCAGTGAAATGTATTAATATGGTAAAAACAATCTCCAAATCTCCAAAGGCACAAGTATTTAAGTAGAGGCAAAGCTCAAGGATGCCCCCTATCGCCCTCCCTGGTTGCCCCCCCTATTGCCCTCCCTGTTTTGAACCTTTGGCTCAAAAAATAAGACAGCCAGAAAAAATAAGTGGTACTACAATTGGAAAGAAGCAATACAAGCATAGTTTATTTGACGATGACTTATTACTCTATTTACTGTAAGTAATGTAAATACTTCCATTCCATATGTAACTGAAAATATGACCGAATTTTCTAAGCTATCAAGAAGGAAAAATACCAAGAGCCATGTGTAACATGTCAGTGATCCAAGCAAAGCAACTTGGTTTTCTGCATTTTTGGCGCACAGAGGCATGTTAGATTTATGTAATGAAGGATCATGGATTGTCTCTCAATTATCTTTCATCAATAACCCCAAACAAATGGTCTAAATATATACTGTCCCAGTTAAAATGATGGATCAAATACTCACTCGGGTTTGGGACACAGAATTGGTATTTGCATGAAAAAGTGGTATCTGGGCAGCCCTAACAACCAAGTGCATTATATGGTAAACATACTGCCAGAGAACCAATTACAGCTTCAAAAAGCAGCAATTCAGCAAAGCAAATTAGGATGCAATATCAGCACAGTTCAGCACAATGTTTCCTATATATAGGTTTATTTATCATTCCTGCAAAGTCAAGCAACATTTTGACAGGAAAATGGGCATGGCCTTATTTAAAGGGGTCCTTTAATCCTCACCTCAAGACATCTGAATGAAATTGGGCCCACCAGAATATCACCTTTACTACCATACCCAATGAATGCTAATCTCACATATTTAAGGGACAAAACCATGCAGCTTTGTCCAAAGATGTGTTTTGCACGTATTTTGCTATATATATATTACATTACCTTATATCATATACATTATATTATGCCTTTTCTATTTCTGCATACTGTGGTGCCTGAACAACCCTGGAATTGCCGCCTGAAGGGACATTCTAGTTAGAGTTTATTGGTGTGATAGACTTACAGTAATAGTAGCCTAATGCAGAGCTTCTGACATCTGGATATTCCAGATTCACACAACCAGTTGCAGTTAGCCTTGACTGTTGCACGTTAGCTCGCTAGCAAAATTAGCCTACAAGTAACGTTAGGCTACGCCAACAGTCTACTTACTCTTCAATCCTCGGAGCTTGCTTCTTCAAGAACTGCTTCTTGAGTTTCTTTCTGTCTTGATTGTAATCGAACTTCTTTCGTCTACCTGATCTCTTGACTTTAGGCATCGTTATTTTCACCCTGGGCTTGTTGATAGAATAAGCAACGTGTGGACACAGGAAGTAATGGAGGCATGTGTTACAGTCACGTGGGAACGACGACAGACGTCACGTGAGCGGCAGTGACATGATTATTCATGTTGTGAGTAGACTGCAGAAGTGGCTAGGCCCCCTTGTGCAAAACCTCGCAAATGGAACGCAATATTGTAGTTTGTTTTATAA
>OMKL01092072.1:7002-17305 GCA_900302295.1 Parasudis fraserbrunneri | reverse complement strand
CACTGCGGAATGTCTCGCGAGTTCCCACCGCGGTGATGTGACATCGCTCAGGCGAGTCTCCGTTATTTATGTGACCGCTCATTCGATACGAGTTTGCATCTGTGAATTACGGAGCGATTCACGAGTTTGATTTATGACACCCAACAGCAAATCGATGTGTACTTCCCTATCACGATGACAGACGTAGGCTACGCAGGGCAGTCTCTCTCTCTCTCTCTCTCGCCTCCGAGGTGTAATCACACGCGAGAGACGAGAAAGCGGTTCTGTTCCGTTAACCTCCTCCAAAAAAACGGGAAGCTTTGAGTTCCTGTCAGATCTATCTTGTGTTTTTTTTTTTTTGTGTGTGTGTGTGAGATGTACTACTCTGAAGTCCGAAAAGCGGTTTTTTTTTTTTTTTTCTCTACGGATAACACACGGATCAACAGATGTTGTGCATTTCCACTCCATTATTTCTCGAATAATCCCACAGTGTGAGTGTGGAAATTCGCTCCAGCCCACGTTCAAGAGTTATTGTCCAAATGAGTTTACAGACTCGGGATCCCCCCCAAGAAACACTCCTGTTAATATAAAGTACGTGGTGGAGGTTCAGAATCTTCAGCTGCTCTCCCTGTTTACCCGGACCGACGGCCAACAAGCACAAATTGTGAGACACTATAACCCTGCAGTAAATAAAACAACAACAGAATGTTATTGAAAGCTTTTGGGCTTGCTAATATACTTTTTATTTCCTTTTCTTTTCTTTTTTTACAGAGCTTTTTTCTTAAACATGGTCTTTACTGGGTGATTGGGCAGTTTACTCAGTTTCTTTTCATCACAATGCAACACAATACAATACAACTTAATTGTCCATAGGAGATAATAGATATGGTGTACAACACATGACATTCACCGTGAAAATGACACATATCAATAGCGGTAGAGAGACAATACACATACTGTAAGAAGACAATCAGTAAAATGGATTGGTAAAAACAAGTGCATTAGCACTTGAGAAGTGTCTGCCCCTAGTATCTGTAGTTGTTTGTGTACATGTGTAGTATTAGAGGGGGCATTTTGCAGCTATGCACAAAATCAACCAATGCATAGCTACCAGGCTGAAAGGTATAGACTACAGGCCTATACATAACTGTTGACTGACAATTCTTTAGGCCAGCTGGATTTTTATTTTTTTGCATTCATAAACAATATTCCCAATGCCTCGTGGGTCCCATTTTGGTTTGTTACGTTTGGTTTTCTTTTGTTTTGCGTTGTTTGATTTCACCATCCTGCCCCAAGTACTACCTCACCTACCACCACCATCTAATAATGACCGCTACGACCAAAACGCCGGAGCTGGCCGCTCATTGAGAAGCACAGAGCGGGCTCGCCGATATCCATCCCCGCTTCACTCTAATGCTCCTGGCGTCAGCTGAACGGGTAAGTTTCCTCCATCAGCACAGTTTTAGTTTGCATTTCACCAGTTCTCCTCAGAGTCACATCTTACGTGAATGTCACACACTCAGAGATACTATAGAAAGTTCCAGGCCTCTCTAGTGATAGACCAGAATTACCCCTAGACACTATTTGTGGCGAGTCCGGGGGCCTGGGTTGTAAACACGTGTGGCTACAAGCATCACATTTGGTATGAAGGTTGTCTTGGGTCTACTTTGCTGAAAAAGAATGTTAGCCACTTGAAAATCCAACAAGGTCGCCATTTTCCAAGATGGCTGTCACCGACGATGTTGTACCTCAATCTTCAGCTCTGACTCTCAGGAATACATTTCTTACAGTTTTAGTTCAATCAAGCAAATATGGTGCACACTGGAGTTCAGCAAATGGTCAGATAATTTGTGTTTGATATGCGATTTCACTGTCATAATTTGCCTTTGACCGATTCAGTTAGATGTCTCAATGGCTACGTTTTCATGCACACAATAATGCAATGATTGAACTTACTTTGATTAAGATAAAAGTTTGATTAAGCTGTTTATAAGGTTCTATAAAATGACAACTCCCTTGATAATCCCATTTACATGTGTCAGGACTGTATTTCGATTATCAAGAGGGAAGGTGTGTTTCGCTTAGAAATATTAATGGCTTTTATCTAGGAAAAAGCCATTTAAGATAAAGTTATATGATCGTTTCATGATTTTATATCTAGGCTACTCATTGGTTGATCAGCCTCTAACTGATAGATGCAAAAACTTCCAGGGAGTGCAGGCTTATCGCTACTTGATGACATTTGCCCCCAACATCCAGCCATCAGCCTCCTGAATAAGCAGGCAACCAAATAGAAACTATGTCTGCTACAAAGTGGCCTATGTCTGCTACGTGAAAATGTGAACTGCTCAGAGAACATCAAATCAAAGGCAGATCAAATCAGGCTACGCAAATTATTCTATTGATATGCATCCAAACTGCAGCAATGGCTTTCTCTGTAGCAGGCCTGCACATGTAACCATCCCGTGCAACTCGCCCTTTTGGATGAGGATACGCAGCAATGATTGGTGGGAACGGGTGGGGTACAGGATTTCAGCACGCAGAGTGGAGAGAAAGTTACATATAATGGGAACGGCAGCGCGCAAACCAGCCAATTGCCTTCACGTTATATTCTCACAGTAGGCCCAACTCGTTACGCAAACTGATAAATGTGAGTGTCATTCTTTCCACGAACAGAGCAGATTTATTATATCAAGGTACCCACGCAAACAGAAACAGCTGGCAAGTGCTCGTTAATAATCGTTCGGATTTCCATTCTGAAACTTTTGGAGCGTCAACAGTTCCCAGTCACCAATGCGTAACATGACCACAGTTGGAGAAATGCAACTAAGGTCTCTATAATGCAACTATGATCGGAATAAAGCACATATGTTACTGCGATTATGCTAACTGTGATTAACAGCATTCTTGCATTAACATAATCAGAGTGTGATGTTTTCATGGCCCGCATTGTGGTCTTAATTGCATTACAATCGCATTGTTGCTGTGCAAGTAAATGTAGCCAATGATGTATTCACTGATCAAATGGCTTAATCTTAGTAATGCATTAATTCCCTTAATTTAAATACACGGGATAACACCATAAATAACAGCAACAACATCACAGTGCAGTGTAAAGCTAGGTGGAACAAAATTGTATGTTGGAGAAATGCATTGTAGGTTTTATCCTTTTTGTAGGCTGTAAGAAATAAATAAAATGACACTGGCCTTATCCTTTAAGATATGTATCCAGTGAAACTATATCAGGTGCTCCTATCACAGATCATTCTCTGATTTATTTGGAATTAAACCCAAGAAGTTAGAACTACATTTAAAAAAGATATTTGGAAATTTAAACATCCCCTCCACTCAAAAATGTTTTTTTTTTTAATGGTTAATTCCTCTTGGAGGCATGACTTTGACCAGACAGATTGTTATTTGTGCAGAACTTGTTACCAGTGCGCCTTTTTCACACTCTTCCCCTGGAGAGGGAGAGCTTCTCTGTACTATCTTCAACTCTGAGTTGCATGTGTGATGGCACAAATAGATCAAATCTATCATGGTCCAATATTTGGTCACTTGACGCCTTTAGCTTCAGCATACACAGAAAGCGGAGTAGTTTTTGACATGTCTTGAAAGAATATAAGCCACCGACTTGGAATTCCTGGGAAATATCAATGGGTGCTTGTTTCCAATGTGCATATTCATAGATCCTTGCAGAAAAAAAAACATATTTATAGAAATTCTTATTCAATTAAGAACATTTCTTAAGGTTTTAAAATACATCTGGAGAGGATCTATAATGGTGCTTTTCTGAAGGGTGAGGAATATTACAATAATGTGAGAAAAATCTGATCAAATATTATGGATGACAACAATATAAAAAAAGTATTAATCGGCTGTCCTCCACTATTTTGCAGCAGAAAAAGTTGTTAACGGAACCTGATGCTCCTAGCCTCCTCCGAAAGCAAGGAACGAGTGCTTTCTCGCAGTCAAGGACTCGCACTTGTTCCATTATGTTTCAATATCAGCATTTCTGATTGATTCCCGACAGAGAGAGAGAGAGAGAGAGAGAGAGAGACCATAGCGAACATGTGGGGACCTAGTGTATTTTTCTAGTTATGGCTTGAACAAGGTGCTTCCTCTCCTACAACCCTGAGCCTTGTTCTTGCTGGTTAAAAGATAGGTTAGGTTATTTTCAACCTTGACCCTATTTTTATGTCATCTGGCATCATACATTTTGACATCATACATCTCGTCAATGGACAAGTTGTGTTTTTCTGAGCGTTCCAGTAGGCAGCAGCTCTGCCGGCTGCAATTCAAACCAACTGCGCAACAGTCAAAAAGGAAATATGTCCTCGAAAGCTTTTAAAACCCTGAACTGACTCTATAAGGACATATTTTGTATTTTTGTGTTTCGTATTTTATGTCTAGTTTGAAAATAACCAGAATCATTCTTGAAGTCATAGAGAGGCTGTTTAGAGACCTGGGTTCATGAAAGTTCACATCTCTAAAAATACCTTGTGTCAGTCAAAAGACGAGGTTGTTTTTCTGCCTTCTTGAGAAGTTCGGACCCTTTTGGAGATACATACGTTTTCACCCGGCAGCAGGGATATGGGCCAGAATACTGTATTCCCTGGGGACAGGTGGGAGCCAAAAAGGTGTCCTCTGAATCACAGGCAGTGACCCCTGATGTTGTAGCGAGGAATGTTCCTCTAAAATTGCGCTAATTACGCCTGGGTTGAGGAATGTTATGAATTTTGGCTAACAACATGAAGTAACCAATTAAGCTTCACAAAACTACCATGACAGGCCCCGATAGGAGCAGGAGTGAGCTTGGTGGCCCTTGGGGACCATATAATGACTCTGAAGGGACCCTCAGGATCTGCCCAGGGGCAGGGCTGAGGCCAAAGTCGGAGAGACTTTCCAGAAACAGACCCGTTAACAAGAGTCATGAGGAGGTGGTTTTAATCTGGATTACAGAAGACATTAACACTGGCACATAAAAAAACGTAAAATAACAAATACGAATTCCAATATGAACAGCAGGTGTAGAACATAAAAGTTTGAACTTATAGTTCATTTTCCAAAATCAGATATCTGGAATGCCACGTAAAAAAAAAAAAAAAAAAAAAAAAACAGAGAGACAAAAAAAAAAAAAAAAAAAAAAAAATGAGCACAACAGCACATATTTTATCCATGACGCCGGTTTTAAGTCTAAAGGAAAGAAGTTCAACTCCAGTTGAGAACAATTTGTTAGACTGCACATTAAAGTTTAGACCACCATTTGAGTTCACAACTTCAAACACAATCGCCAGTTTTGAGATTACTTTGATGATAGCATATTCATTTAAAAAGAAATTTGTCTGATTGGAGCACTATTTCCTTTTTTAAATTTCAACCAGGATGAATACCTGACTAAAAGCCATCACACCTGCAAGAATGACCAAACAAAACGGAAAAGAAACAAGCAGCACTTACAGAATGTACAAAACCATAGAAACCTGTTATTGTTATTATTGGTTTAACTTGTCTGTCAACCCCTGGGTTAAAGTGGCAGTTCACCCAAAATAAAAATAAAAACTATTTGCAGAGTTTTGGAGATATCAGCCATAGAGATGTCTGCTGTCACTCCATTACAATGGAGCTGAATGCCATTGTGTTTGTTTGAAAAATGTTCTACCGACGTGCACCCACCAAAATAGTTCTTAATAAAACTGTTCACAAGGTCTGTGTATTATCTTATCTGTGTCACGATTTCTGGAAAGAGACATTTTCAAAAAGGCACTTTGAGCACCACAAACTCAGTGCCATGCAGCTCTATTGTATTGGAGTGATATCACACCGAAACTATCTGAATGGATAGACAGCACTTGTTTTCTATTTTTTGGTGAACTGCCCCTTTAGCAAGTGTTTCACACATTAGCCAGTCCCAAAGTGGGTTATCCATGATTTGAACCCTGGATTAGCTGACCCCGGTCTGGAGCAGGGCAATTAGTCCTGAATTTTCAGGGTTATCACCTGAATACGGAGTTAACCCAGGGCAGCTGTTCCCAGAGGGCACACAGCTTTAAGCGAACTTAAGCTCTCTTTACACAGAGCATTTATACTGGGTTATCGGCAGAGCCGACGAGCCAGGTTTGATTTCTGTATAACGATGTCGGGCCAGGGAAAAGGAGGGTTAAAAATTACTCGGGACTGATCCACCTCACAACTTAGGAGAAACACTGGAGCTGACCCCATGGTTCCAATGGTAACCACCCCGTCACCTGTGCGCGATGCATGTGTGGAAGTTGAGCTGTCGGCGGGACACCCGAGAGAGGCATCGTTTATTGCTGCACACGATACATAGTAGCATGAGGTCCACTGATTCTCGCAGACTCCCTTCTCTGCTGTGTCAAGTTGACCATACCTGTAAAAGGCATTGTTACGACCCTGGATCGTTATGCGTTTGTATATATTTAGTATATTATTTATTTAAGATCATTACTTATGTATTCTGGTACTCATCATTTCCTTTTCCTTTCCGGTAATGTTGTGTGTCTAAGCGCATGGCGCGTGAGCCGTTAAGCGTGGATGTGTTCACCCAGGATAATTGGCTGTTCGATAAGTGCTGTGCCGGTGTGTGTGTTTGCGACTGATCGGCAACGGCGTTCACTCCCGCGGTAGTCGCCGACCGGCATTCCAAGATGACAGCAGCAACCTCCATTCACAATTTCCAAACCGACCGTTTTTGTTTGTTTTGCAGCTGATAGCTTTTTTGTTAGTTTAGGAGTGGGCTGCCATTTCTGCTGTATTGTTCTCTCCTGTGTTTGGTAAGTTAAGGAGTTAGGTTTAGATATCTGTATGTTATTTCCTTGATTGTTTTATTTACAGTTTAGTTAGATTCCTTCATTCCTTAGTTTGTTTGCTTGTTATTTTGGCCTTGGCCCATCCATTCCAAAGCCTATGCTTCCTTTTGTCATTTGTGTTCTCACTTAATAAATACTTGACACTTATTTTACGTGTTTGATGTTGGTTTTGGGAACTGGGAATGGAGGGTCCATATTGTCTTAAGCCTTTTTGAGCCTAAAAAAACCAACACCTGTGGAAATTGATCATGATTGATGCTATACCGGCAGTTTAACCTGGGTCAGCAGTGTAAAGAGGGTACTAGGCTTAAGTGTTAGTCCAGGGTAAAAGATAACCCCAGGTTTAATCTGACCTACAGACAGGATGTACAACAAGTGGGTATACAGATACTCTCCCATTGGCTGACTATCTCAGTCAGAACTTACCACCACCCTAGATGACTGATTGGTTGAACAAATTCAAACAACCCAGAACATTTTCCCCTATTACTAAATGCTAAGACCTATATGCCAGACCTTTCTTGTTCCGCACTTCTGGTACAGTGTTAAGCATAGTGTGAGGAGATGTCTGGGAAATGCGAGACTATATCCTACCTTAAGAATGTACAGTGTGAAAAAGCCCTACTCTCCACATTAAGGGGCTTTTTTTTCTTTTTTTTTTAAGTCATACTTTTACAATTCTCCTGCTCTTTTAGTGCTTTGTGTGTTAACAGTTTGGTGACATTCGCCCGCAGATGAATCATAGCTCCAGCTAGGTCAGGAGTTTTCCTGAACACGTTAACGTGTCCGTGACATTTGGTCCCCACTTCAAGCCGAGCGAGTTGATTCATTTCCACGGCCCCGCCAGTTTCCTCACTCATCAAATTTTTTATTTTTTTTAAAGCGACCATGCTCACCTTGTCAACTTCCTCCAACACTGCTTCATGTCATTGGCAGTTCACACTGCAGTGAACCATTGAAGCCCGCTTGATTTGCTGGAACTTAATGGCGGGTGAAGTTTTTTTTTATTTTTTTTCCTTTTACCTTTTTTTTTTGAGCTGGGAGAAAAACCGCCGCATGCATCACCGTTTTCCCTTTCATCATTATGTCTGCTATACTTCGGAATGTGACCCCCGTTGTGTTTTGCTTAATTGTGCAATCAATTCTCTGTGGATATGTATCCAGGATTGTGATGTTTCTATTTGGTCATGAATATGTCTGGCATGCATGGCCATTATGTATTCAAGGCATGTGCTGGCTGTACATTAAATACTTTGATCTTTATTCAGTTTTTGTTTGCTGGATATTTATGTACTGTATATCTATGATGGCCACTACTGTGTATACTTCTAATAAAACATGCACATAGTTATATGGTGCCCAAAAGTAAATGATAAAAATGAAGTGTGCACATATTAAAGCCATAATGTGTAATTATGGTGCCTGCTGGCGGCAAGCGGTAGGGGAGACCGGGGCCAGTTGTCTCAGGGGCTGTAACTCTGGAACTAAAAGGTGAAAACACTCTCAGATGAGGACAAAAATTGATGAAAATACGCACGGTCCCACATACAGAGAAGGGTAAGCATTAATCTGATCATCTATTTGAATGTTTACTTCAAGCTATGAGCCCAGGGTATGGGCATTTGTGATGGATATTTGGTTGTCACATTGATTTTGGGGCATGTTGTCACATAGAAAACCCAACAGCATCAATGGAGATTTTTTTCAAGAATATTTTTTTAAGTGTTTTCAATTGAGTAATATTACAAGACAAAGTTGTTTTGGTGTATTTAAAGTAGTTACTCCATCAGAAACAGGCCACCATGTATGTCACAATGTCCTTGGGAATTACATTAAAACCATAGAAATTAAACCAAATCTATTACACAGTTTTGTATGGTGTAAACATTGGGAGTCACAACATTCACTTCACTGCAGTAACTTTGGTATGTACACATACATTAACAAATTAACAAGTTGTCATGGAGTACTGAACTTGTACTTATTTTTGCAATAGTAATAGTGCCCATTTTTAGATACAGTATGACTTCACTCTACTCATCAATATAGAAATTGGATTTCAAAACACAACCAATGCTGAGAAAGACAACAGTAAATAGTGACAACCAGCCCCGGTCTCCCCTGCTGGCTTGGTGCTTTCAACACATTTCCCACAAGCGTCTTTGCTCTGTCGCATCTGTGTGCTTTCTTTCTTTTTTTTTATGCATGCAGACATTCTGCAGAGTGAATTCTTGGTTTCTTGGTGGTCCAGGTGGCTGTGTATTTGTTTTCCATTGTTACAGAAAATACCCTGCGTTCTATGCTGAAGAAACTATCACGTCTCGTTCACTCTGGATATATACCTCTGGTATTGCGAGAAGGCTGACCAAGCTGGTTGCACCAGACCACTTGAGGCTATGGCAGTGAAAGTGAGTGGTGTGTTGAAGCGCCAGTGGTCTCAATTTGATCTGTACACACTCCAGAACTTAATTAAAGGTCACATATTGTGAAAAACCCACTTTTTCAGTGCTTGTACACATACATTTGGGTCTCGGGCGGGCCTACTAAAATACAAACTGTGAAATAAGACAACCCAGTCAGATTTCAGACCCAGCCCATATTCAGAAACTGTGCCTTTAAACGAGCCGTTTGGACATCCGTAACTATGTGATGTCACGAAGATGTGGGTGGTCCTTGACTTGTGTGTCTCCGTTTTTGAAGATGGCGGCTTGCTCATAAAACGTTCTGTTTTTCCACCTAAACGGTTCACAGAGTTGTAATCAGTCTTGGCTTTCTCATTTTAATGCATTTCCCGACATGATCAGGATAGTAAAATGCGGATCCTACACCTCTGTGATGATGAATGTGAGTCACGTGAAGTTACTTATTCACGTCCCCTTTGCTTAAGGACAAAGTCATTTTAGTTCCTACCCGTCATTTTTTTTTTAATAAGGGGACACATTTGTGTAATGACTGTAACCTTAATTACTGTACACATTATATTTTTGGATTATTTGTCTTGGTTATGTTTCGCGTACGATCATTTCCCTCAAAATATGATAATTTTAAACCTCTGGTACGATACTTTCACATTTCTCATCTAGCAATGCTGCTCTGAGACATATATTAACTTGTTGAAAAGGAGTATAATATGTGACCTTTAATTAATAGAAAATTACAAATTGTCATATGAACTCATACATTCACTGTCTGCGATCCCAAACAAACTCAATGCCTTGTATACGAAATCACTCCGTACATTTTTAATCATTAAACCCTTTCATTTTGTACATTGTTTTGGAATGTTTTCTCAGAATTCTATCTTCGATTAGTCATTGTGACATCGTCATGAGAATGTTCAGTTCTCAAAATGCTACGCTCATATGTGAGATCATCCACTTGAAAGGGGAATCTTTTCTTTTTCAGTGCCCATTTTATCTCATCACTGGCAGAGCAAAGCAGCTTTGGGTGATGCATTGTAGAGCAGGCTGCTCCCTAACTCCACCCCCCCCCCC
>OMKL01092043.1:4248-20162 GCA_900302295.1 Parasudis fraserbrunneri | reverse complement strand
GGCTCTTCCCCCTTTCTGGCCTTGTCATAGTGGGAAATCAAAAGCCTATACATTTTAAGCCAGTGCATAAGAGATTACCGTCACGGCTCTGACATATTTAGGACTACAAGCTACTAGCAGGGGAGGAAGGACTACCTCCACTGGATGTCCTTACTGGTCTCTTGAGACCCTTCACGGGTCTGATGCAAGGATAGTAAGACCTGATTCCTACTTGCATCAACTCCCTGTGTTCTAACCTTGGCCTTTTCTAGGATCTTGAAACAAGGTCATTGTTAAAATAGCCAGATAAGATTTCCAGTACCTTTTCACTGTTTTGGAGGCAAGTAAATTTTGGGCCTAGTATTTGAAAGGGGTCATGTAAAGCCATGTGGAAAAATAACCCTTTTGGTACTGTTCACAGTTGATCGCTGTTCACCCTGTAAGCACCTTTTTTTACCCTCAATGGCTTGGAAGTGTTATGTTTTCTTCATTATGTCAGTGGGCCATTAGTGGGGTGATGGAGAGTTCACATATTTATATTCTGGTTGGCGAAGGACAGGGCAGTGTCTGACTCCACAAAGTCACATGGGGGTGCGTTTATTCCCATATAGGAATGTATTTTTTTTTCACAGAGGTGAAACAATATAAAAAATAAAATGGAAAAAGGCTATTAGAGATTTATTCTGACTATTAGGTTAGTAGGATTCTGGGACTGGTTTATGCACTTGCAGGCCAGCGCATATTACATAACGGGCAATAGCATGGCATATTAAGTCTTGGTAACTGAATATCAACCAGTTATTTTTTATATACCCTGTCGCCTGGACTTAAAAGCATGGATTTAAGTAGTAGTTCATTCATACCATGGACAAGTTTGCCCCGTTATGAACCACAGCTTATAAAGAAAATCATTTCCCAGAGTTTTTTTTTCAAATACACAGTTCCCGGGTTAATTCCTAATGAAGATTTCCTTAAACCAGTACTGTTGGTTGTCCCATTTTCATGCTTTTTGCGAATTATTTCTTCCGTCCAAATCACACCTCTGCCTGTTATGTTCATAACGTAGTTCAAGGTGTGATGTGTAATTAAGCGGCTGTCTGAAAAGAGGCCCAGTAGTAGGCTTTTGAATGGAGTGCACTGCGGAGTAAGGCCAAACCTAGAACAATAACACGGTCACTGCAGCTCTGGGGAAAGTGGTGCAGAATTGGCACGCAGAGAAATTGTAATTGTATAGGATTAGTGTAAGTCTAGTCTCTGCACTGCAGTAATTGGCTGACTACTGTGGATGGCTTGTGACTTCCACTCTACTGAATACAGCCCTTGTGTTGGTAGGGGGTAGGGTCTCGTTTCTATGGTTATACCAGCCTACCATCTAATGGCCCCATTAGCGTCGTTGCCAGGGTGACATTAGGGAAGTGGGCAGTAAAATGCATGCAGGTGTTTGTCCTTCTTTCTGTAGAACTACATTTCCCAAGTGGCCGTGCAGGTTTGTCGACAGGAGAAAGTTTCTGTTTCTCCTTTAGATTAGACAGTTTCAACAGACTGGCAGCAAAAAAGATAACTTATTACCTTACTTTTTGAATAGATTGTGTGTGTTTCAAGCTATCTCAGTGTCAGGATACACCCATCATCCATTAACAATCTTCATTCAGTCAAAGTCCCACTGGGAAAGATGTGTATCGGGGCAGCACAGCGCATGGCGATTGAACCAGAACAGAGAAGTCGTCAGGTTGTTACGATGCAAAAACCCTAGTCTGCCTGACTCAGCCCAGCTACATACCATGTCATTGGAAAGTTGACGAAGCTTTCAAGCCGAGTGTCACAGGCAATTAGTGACTCAGATTCCCGTAAAGACTGGTTCATTTTATTTAGCCTTTATTTAACCAGGTCCAATTTTGAATTGAATTGAAATACTTTATTATCCCGTGGGGAAATTCGGTGCACAGTTTGCTCACATAGATCACGAATCACATAAATCACATAACCACTAAGTCACATATATCACACACCATTAAGTAATGCTCCAACAAGTGCTGAAGATAAACCTCGTTAGGAACATTTCTAGTTAGGTAACAAGGTGAAAGGAAGCTACCTTGCAATTGAGACACAGCCTGTGTGTCTGGGTTAGTACTTCCATGCCTATGCATTTTATGCTTCATACATTTTTTCATCAATTTCCCCCTCTAAATTTTATAGATGTTCTCTTAATCAGGCTCTTACCAGGTCTACTGGTACTATGTCCTTGAGGGAGCACTTGATGGCCTGGGGAGGCCAGCGGTTCATCTCAGCCTGCATGGCCACATCCACTCTCCTCAGATGCTCGTTCACACCTCTGATAAACGAATCAGAATTCTCCTCCACACTGAAAAAGACCCAAGGTCAAAGGGACAGGGACTATTAAAAAAAAAAATATAATAAATAAATATAAAAATTATATATATATATATATATCTCATTACATTATTATGGCACATGTGTTGTATTAGAGCTAACCCTTATTTAACGAGACATGCTAATTAAGAACACATTCTAATTTACAGCAACCCTCCTGCCCCCTGGTGGCAGATGAAGGGAGGGTTACACACAAACACAACCACAGTCTTCTATTGTTGGCCACTGAGCAGCTCCACTAGAGCAGTTGGTCAGGGGCACTTCAGCGGTAGTTGTTGAGGGAGGGGAGAGCGTTATTCATTCACTTCCCCCGCCCAGATTTCCTGCTGGTCCTGGGACTGAACCCGGCAACCTTCCAATCACACCACTTCTCTGACCTTTAGACCATCGCTGCCTTAGATAGTATGCAATAGTAACAAGAACATCACATTTGTGGACAGTGAAGCACATGACCAAGGGCCATGTATCATGCCTTGTTGTTATTTACTTGAGAGAACGGCGTCACATCCCTGCCTGCTGTCTCCTGTCACTCAAGTTGCACTCATGAATATTATGATCCCAGCAGTTTGTCAGCTCTAAGGACAATCTGATCATATCCATAAAAATGATGTTATTTACATTTTACCGAATAAATATGATTACAAATAGTATAAAACTCTATTTGACATAGTTTGAAACTGGTAAAAAAGCTATATAAATACCAATTTCGGTTGGACTTTAAGTTATACTTTATTATCCCAGTGGGGACATTTGTCCTCTGCATTTAACCTATCTCAAACTCCGCCCTCTTTTATTGATCCTTCAATCAGGATCAAGAACCTGAGTCCGACGTATGAAGGTCATATCCTCTTATCTTTGAATCTTAATGTCTTTCCAAATCCAGGTGTGTCCGGTTGGTTGTCCCAGAGGAAATACACAGAAGCATTTGTCTGTGAACAAGATGGAGGGTTGGAGTTTTTTCTTTGCATAAAACGTACAACTTATGAAGTATCCTCCACTGTTCTTGATTGGAGGATCAAGAAAAGAGGGTGGAGTTTGAGATAGGTCCTTTGACCCATCCTATCTGCTTAGGAGCAATGGGCAGCCAGCCACAGGGACTAACTCCAGTTGTAATGGCAGAAGCATACCTAGCATGCATGTCTTCCTTTTTTTTGGTATGAGAGGAACCTGGAGTACCCAGAGTAAACCCACACAAACACGGGGAGAACGTGAGAACACACAGAAAAGCTTTCCGCTAGGGTTTGAACCCAGGACCTTCTTGCTGTGAGGCAACAGCGCTAACCACTCCTGCCACCGTGCCACAGGTGCTGTGCGTCTAAAAAATTATTTACCTATTGACGGTGATGCCTTTGGTGAAGCCGTAGTCAATGAAGAAGACTCTGATGCGGACTAGCAGCTGGAGAGGGCAGACCGTGACATGCTCCAGAGTGGTCTGGAACACCTCAGTCACAATGGCCCTGCACCACAGCAACTCTTTCCACTTCACAAAGATCATGGAACCTGGTAGAGAACACACACACACACACACAAATTGTTTATGTCCACATAATCACATAATCAACTATTTACATTTAGTCATTTAGCTGATCTTTTATCCAAAGCGACATACAAGTTGTGCACAATTGGGAAAAAGGACATAATCAATGCAAATGCAAGATACCCAGCAACATTTCAGCCACATATGTAGATTAACAGTCAGGTTGATACAAAAATAAAAGATTGATTGTGGCCAAAAACAGTTGATTTTGTCTTCCTGGGGGGACTACGTGCACATATACTTTCTTTTTCTCTCTTCCACACACACACACACACACTCTCTCTCATACACAAGCACAGAGAGCAACAGACCGGTCCACAGTGTGTCTTTGGGAACGAAGAGGCCCCTGTCTCCGGAGCAGAACTGGTGGATCTTCTTGGACAGGATGGCTATCTCCTTCTTCTCAGCCACGTGGCGGATGTAGAAATGGTTGGGGTTCACCACATGGGTCACCAGCACCCACTGGAACACTGAAAGGAAGAAGGGTCATCTCGCATCGTCAGACCTATCTCCGCGCTACGTTTCAGCGCTGTGCCAGCGCGGGAGAAAGGTCTGGCAGAACCGTTATGGCTGTGTTCTAGGGGGAAATAGAAACCGTTTGGGGTCGTTTGCATTTCTCAGACCAATCACGATCTCTACGGTAGCGGCGGCACCAAGCCCGAAATGCACCTTGCAAATTAGCTTTGGGGGAGAAATGTTTCTTCAAAGTTTCCATCATGAGAGTGTAGCTTGCTAGCTCAAAGGCTTGTTGTCATTGATCCTAGAGATGGGGATTTTGTAAATGGCAAGCAGAAGGGGAGAATTCTGACCGAAATAGTAGGTCAATGGGAGGCTTTAGCACACGGGCAACATCCTGTGAGTCAGACTAGAGGAAGCTAATCAAATAAATAGATTTAGATAGTTGGAAGGCTGAGAGGGAGACAGAGAAGGGGAAACACGGGACAGAGGGCTCTAGAGGCATTCAATCCCAGGCCAGCAGGGGCACAGATAGAGGGTGGGGGGCTGCTTGATTATGGTATTTAACACGATTACTCATTGACTTTGGAAACATCATGCATGTATTTATGTCTTTTTAACAGTGGATATTTTAAATATAATTAAACTAAAAAACAAATACATTTATCTCAATGATCTTGTTTTCATAATCACTGGAAGCCAAAACATAATTGAAAATAAAATTTGATTAATTGCCCAGCCCTAATTTAAGCCATCTTTATCGTACAAGTGAAGGATGGCTGGTTGAATTGCCCCATTTCACTTAGCCTAACATGTCAGACCCATGGAACACTGGCAAGCTAGCTCCAACCCTTCTATTTATTTTGATCAGTAATGCAAAGTAATAAAAAGTGAGAACAATAAAACAATGTGATTAATAAACTGCTGAGCTGTCGTAGCTCAATAATGTTTACATCATGAATTCTTTTCTTTACCTTTCCCTTGATTGACAGGCATGACGTCCAGTTGGATTTTCTTCCTCCTCTGAGTCCTTCTATCACTGGCCAGCTCAGGGCCAGTGGGAGGGAGAACTACAATAAAAGGGTTAGTAGAAGTACAAGAAGACAAAGTAGAGGAAGGTTTTCATGAAAATATGCAATTCATACAATCAAAGGTTTGGACAAATTTGACATAAATTGGACAAGAAATCACATAAATCTCTGTCCAGCAAATAATTAAATACAACATTGTTTGTTACATTTTCATTTTTTATGTTCTGTGCATTGTGTGCAAGATACCATGGTACCACTTAACCCTTGGTGCTCATACCATTGCTCTCACCTTTCAAATCACCAAGGCCAGCGACACGAGGAGAATCTAGATGAAAGAGAAAAGTAATGTAAAACTCTGTCCATTTCCCTAGTACAAGCAGAAAACCTCTTAAAAATCAGTACAAGATAAACACTTGCGTCCTAGTTTTTGCCATCTTCCCCTTTCGCAGCCTACTTGTTTGCTCCCCTTTCCTCCCTCCGTCTTGCACTTGCTCCTCCTCTATAATCTCCTCGATGATGACGTCTGGTGGTCCGGGGTCTGACAGGGGGTTGATGAGGCCTGGCCTGGGTTGAGGTCCTGGGCTTGAGGGGGAGCTTTGCGAGGGTCTGCTGGTCTTCGAGCTCTCTTGATCTGGTTGTCGGCGAGCCGAGGGCTCTCTGCGGCTGGGGGAGATGCGGCTACACCTCCTGCCTTCCACTGGAGGGGTGCTGCTGTGCCAGGAGGCCCTTCTGTTGGATGCACCCTGCTGCTGGGATCTGGGGGGAGGCTCCTCTGATAAACTGACGAGGAGCAAAAAGGACTGTTTCACTCTAAAACACTCTATAAGCAGAAGTTGTTAACCCTTTTCAGTACGAGACCCAATCAGAAATGATGTCTCTCAGCCTGGGAGCCAGGTAGATGTTGCTACTCTCGTCATGTGTGGACCAACCCGCAATAGTGATGCAACCCTACCCAGAGTAAAAAAATATTTTTCTCATCAGTTCAAATTCATTATTAGATGATAGACTCCATCTTTAAAATGTTATATGACCACATGGTTTCACATGCGGAGTCACTTTAACAGATCTCTCACATGTGTTGGGATTTTTCTGCCCAAACAAGGAGGGCGGTTCCCTCAGCATGAGAAAATTAATGGGTTATTAAACTAGCTTTGTCTGTGGTTCACACTGGCTCTTTACCTTGAATGAGGTCTTCTCATTTTGATTTCTCTCTCTGATACAGATTTTAGTAAAAAAGAAAAAAAAGAAAAAAAAAGGAGGAAAATTCGCTAGCCAAAACTACTGTAGCATTGCAACACAAGTCCCCTGATATCACCAGCTTCAGTGCTTTCTCGTAGTGAGGGCGTAACAAAACATCCATTCCTTTAGTGTTAGCAATGTGGCTCTTAAAAACAGGCTAGTTAGCAAAACATACAATCCTCCTGTAAAACATCACTTTACCCCCAAACGTACTGTAAAGGACAAAATTACTGTTTAAGGAAAACACTATATTTTCACCATAGGCAAAACAAATAAAAGGAGCCGGAGTTTTATTTATTTTTTTTGCATTATGACACTTGAGGGGTCTACTCTATAGAATTCTAAAACAAAAAATGTTAAATCCTGAAAAGTTTGTTCTTCAGACAAACAGAATAAAAGACAAGAACAAAAGCTAAAACAACAGTGGAGACGACTCCGTTTGTTTCACAACTCACATTTTGCGGGTGCCTGCGTTGATCACCAGACATGTTTTCAGACTGAGGTTCAGGCTCTCTGCCTGAAGGTTGCAGCTGGAACGAACACACGTACACTAGTTAATCAGTATTATTCAGGTCTTGCGCCATAAAACTAACAAGTGCAATAATCAATTCAGATCATGCTAGAAGGTTCACTGGTGCCCTGTGGATAAAAAGCTAAATGGCTGCAAGCTGCTTGTAATGCACATCTTCTTATACATGTACCAACATACAAAACCTAGGTACAAAATCTTTTATTCATTTTTCTTCAGTTAACCACTGACCTACCTCAGTCCAGAGCCCATGGAAATGCAGCACATGTCAAAGGATTGTATATCCACAGGAGCCTGCAAAGTCTCAAGCACCTGTCACAAACGCATACAAAATAAATCTCACATACGTCTTTTGGTGGATACTTTAATCTAAAGCTCCTTTGAGTACTGTGAGTGGCTACATTTTTCGCAGTGGGTAGCCCCAGTGATATCGAAATCCCTAGCCCTGGCAGTGTCACTGCTATGCTCTACCCACTCAGCTACACAGGACCGCATCTAAACCTCAAATCTAAAAATACAGTAGACAACGAAACTAAACTAAAAAGGTAGTAGGACAAGTGTGTGTGTGTATATACACATATGTGTACGGCACGCATATGTGGATATCTGTTTTCATGTGCATACCAACAAGCCTTACAAACCACAATGTGTAGGTATTAAATGCTTACCATGTCGAGATCGCAGTAGCTCTCCAGAGAGGGGAACTGGCGGACCTGCTTGGCCTTCTCCATGGCCGTCTCCAGGGCCCTCATCCTTTCCTCCACACGTCCCAGCTCCTGCCGGCTGGAGGGGAAGTGGGCCTCTATGTTGGTCAGCTCACACAACAGCACCCCTTTCCTGTTGACAGAGCAGTTAGTAGTTACGCATGTTGAAACGTTCGCCAGATGACGTAACAAACGGACGCAGAGTTTAGGGGTCAAATTCAGTCGATTAGAAATATTAACAGAAATCGTATGAAGAGGTTAATTTGCTATTGATGGAGCGTTAATTAAAAATTATTTGTTATCAAGTTTGACAGGGCAACTTTCTCATACCAAAAGTATTTCAATTTGAAAGAAAACAGACTTCCTGAACTGATTGAATAGGAAGTGAATTAAGTCCACCTTGGCATAGACACAACAGACAAGGTGTATCTAGATCCCACCACCTGGAAGGATGTTGGCTGTGATGTGGAAAGGGGTCGTCACTTGTTGGCCAAACTGCAAAGCCGTAACTTGTTATCATTTTCACCTAAAGAATTATATTATAAACTTATACCTTACCTTAACCATTCACCCTACCTACAAATTGAATATACATTTAAAAACATCCCTCCAGTCGGGTTCTGGACACTATCGTACATAAAGAGTCACCATCTCCATACACTCTGGTTTACTGGTGTAGATGCCTCGACAACAGTTGGATTTTAGTAAGAAATTTCGACTGATGATATATTCTTTGGGTCCCCGTTAAAAGCCCCATGAATCCAAACGGCACAAACAACCGTAACATTTGGTGTCGTGTTCTACAGCTTCGGACCCCACCTCTTACGGATGACATGTATGGCCCTGTCTACAGCTTCGTCAACCTCCATCAGCAGCCGTGCCTTCTCTCTCTTCGCCTGCATGGTCAGACCTGCCACTAGAGTCTGGGCAGATGATGTGCACAAACAGGAAATCATCATTAAAATTCCATAATGTACCATATCACAACATTTTTCACCCGTTTACCCAGGGTAGGGGTTGTTATGGTGTTGCTGGGTGGTGGGTGGCTGGTCTCATCTTGAAACTGCACCCACCCCAGCCCAAACATGGCCGCACAGCAAATGGTACACGCTCCAAAAAGTCCCAAACATTACAAATAAATGAACACTGTAGGCAAACTGATTGTCCTGTGATTTTCGTATCCATCTTATTTTGTCCATTGCACAAATGAAGTAAAAAAGTAATTTGAATTTAATTTGAACTAGGGGGATTTCAGCATGAACATATGGTCACACACAAACAAAGTCAGAGACATTCTGACACATTACCTAGTCATTTACTGTTAATTTAATATTGCAGCTTTAAAAGCAGGAAATGACACATCAAAAAAAAAATCTACTCCCAAAAATTCAGTAGATTAATAGATAATTTTTGTTCCTTAACATTGACAGGAGTATTCAATACAAAAACACCTTCATCAGCCAGCCTCTTGAGATGACAGGGGTTTTCTCACCTGGTGGATGTGCTCTAGCTGGGCCATATTCTCTGCAGCCTGAGCCAACGCCTCGTCCACAGCCTTCTCTGCCTTCTCTACGTCTGAAGGCTATATAAAACACACATAAAGGTATGCATGGAGAACACACACACACACACTAATGTATGCAGAGGCACACATACACAAATGTATGCAGAGCACACGCACACACGCATAATAAAAATAACAATACATTTACTGTATCTATATATATATATATATATATATATACACACACACACACATATATACATATTGTTTACGAGGTGCTTCACACAAAACATAATTGATTATAACATACTTGCTTTGCATCCTCCGGTTTGACATAGTCCTCGACAGACAGACACACAAATGAATGCATGGCACATACAAATGCATACAGGGCGTGCTGGGCACACACAAACACAGAGGGAATGTGATGACCAATGTAATAGATGTGTCCAACATCTGACTTGCAAACGGTTTATATCATACCTGCCTCACTTCCTCCACTGATTTAACACTGTCCTTGATGGGGGACGAGATTTTGTTGTGTCTGCAATACCTGGCAGCTCTCTCATACCGAGAGCTGAAAGTGAAAAGACGCCGATTATTTCTCCCATCGTCTTACACTGGACACAAACTGACAACAATAAAAGTTCTGAAGGTGACACACATTTTCAGGGGTTTGAGATCATGCCAAGGATTAAAGGACCACTTAAGAGATTTTCGACCATATCTCTATGTACTCATTGAAGTACGACATGCTTATATAAACCTTTATGCCTGTCACAGCACTCTCGGTATCTCGAACTCTACTCACTATCCCAAGTCCTATGCTTGATGAAGCAATCATGCGCCAGGCAGCAGCGTCAGGCAGCGGCACCAAAAATGAAAGCGTTATTTTCCCTAGTTTCAAGTTTGCCTTTTCTTGGTTTCAAATTGCTCCAGCAAAACTAATGCTGTAGTCTTCAGTGCTGCTGCCTGGCCCATGACTGCATCATCAGGCATACAATTTAGGGTTATGAATCGAGCCCACTTCTAAGATACTGACAGTACTGACTGTAGTAGAGGCCTATGTCAGCATGTCATACTGTATGATGATGAATACATACATAAAAATATGGTTGTAAATCGGCAAAGTGATTTTTTTGAGTGTTGAAGAAAAACTTAAAACTAAAAACTGTAGACACTCACCTGAAAATGATACATCTGCTTTCTGGTGTCATGTGGACACCCTTATAATTCACATTTTCTGCTTTTATCATGTTTTTACTTCAATGTAACATTTACATGGTCCTTTATCAAGCTTCATAATCCAATGTAACAGAGTTGGAGAAGTCAATTAAAGGATTTCAATGCTTTTCATTGCTAAAAACTACAGCTGTCTCTTATTGTTTCTTTGGACGTACTATGAAGCAACACACCATGTTAGCTTAAACCTAAGGTCACTGTACATCAAGCTGATTAATGTTAGCTAGCTAATTAGCCCAGTTGTAGCTACGTAGCATCAAGGTGATCACAACAGAGCATCAGAAAGATCATAAAGTTTGTTGCCATGCAATAGAACGATGACGGCTGTCTCCAGCAATGACAGGTGTCTCCAAAAGTTGTTTACGTCCATAGATATATACGTATTTTATTTCAATGTTTACATCTAACTTCTACGTATTTGACTGCTTTAATAGACGACGTTAGATGCCTGTGAGTGACCACTGAAGAAGAGAGCTCCGTATTCCATCGTGGGGCGAATTTGGAGGACCTGAGAACCCTGTATGACGTCACAATGGCTTTATGAGTGTCCTCCGTTTCTGAAAGGTTTACTTTCTAAAGATAAAAGGTTTTCACCCAACAGTAGTGCTATTCTTTGCTCATTTCTGTGTCGCCCCAGTTTGTTTTGACCATGTCACATATCTAAGCATATCTGCAATTCATTTAATTAAATTCAAACATTGGTATAACGTAGGGCTGTCTACATTGTTTCTTAGTCGACTAATAGTCTAGGACTTTGTTGACTACTCGATTAGATCAAATCTGTAGGATTTGACTTTCCCATATACAATAACGAGGGAAGTCTTTAAATCTAGTGCTTACCAGAGATGTCATTATTTTTCAGAAAATAACTCAAAGCATAAAAAATGGACTAATCGACTAACAAAGTCTTGGTTGACGAAGACTGACAAACTGACCGACTAATCGAGTAATGGACTATAAGGGGACAGCCCTAGTACGACGTGATGTTTTAAGTCTACCTTTTCATCTTGTTCATCTTGGCCGTGTAGATTAGGCCGATGATTCTGCTGTCCACCTGCAGGCCGTCCACTCCACCCTCTGGGAGAGCAGACTCAACCTACAGAGAGTAAAACTAGTTTAGGTAACCTGACCCGCCAGATGATCCGTTACACAGAACCATCTGGGAAGCCGTTCCTTTGAAACGGTTTAGAATAGGGCCGGCACTTATACTTGGGCAGGTGACTGGATCCAAACAACGCCCCGTAGCTGCTAGGAGTTCCTCAAAAGGAGGCCTGACGAGATGGATTCATGATATCGCAAGGCCAGTTGCTGTGCAAGGTTAGGAAGGTGAACAAGTTACAAAAACAAAAGGTGTGCACTACACTTTGAATTGTGCTGTAAAAACAAAAAGGGGAAAAATACCCCAACCAGTACAAATGGGGAATGCCACCCATTTTAAGAATTCACATACAATATTCCTGCTATGGCCTAGGAGAGTTTGTGTCAATATTTGTGAACATGTAACACTCTTTCCTAAAGCTAGAAATCAGAGTGGACCCACAAATGTGTGATGTCACCTGGATGTATCTGCAGGCTGACCCATAAGCAATGAATGGGACAAGGATATTGTGGGCCCATAAAATGTTTGAGTGAGCTCAACTGAATTACTTGACATTTAAATTCTGGTTCAGACCTGTAAGCAATACTAGAATACAGATCTCATTTGGGTAAGAACTAAACATTTAATAGGTCCACAAAGTCAGTTCCCCATTCAATGTCTATGAAGCAGCGACATATTTGCACACCCAACAGACATCACAGATTTCAGGGTTCTCTTTCTGTTTTCTAACTTTCTGAGAGAGTGGTGCATATTCACAAATATTGACTTCATTGTCCTCGGGCTACAGTAATAACATGCAAATAGTTTTGCTTTTTTTTAATACTCCAGTGGGCGCCCCCATGGGAGTCTTATAGGACTTTCTGACCAATATGTTTTATTTGGTTGGTTTGCCTTTATTTTATTCCTAGATTTAATTTGGTTTGTTTCTTACTTCAGGGAACAAAACAGTGGATACCCTGAATAAAGATTTGATGAACCTCTAAACTGGATAGTGGATAACATCATTACAATAGCCTACCTTGCATTCTGGACACAGAACGACATCGTCAAACGAGAGAGAGCGCAGACAAGCGTTGCAGAAGATGTGGCCACACAACAACATGTGGGGGAGGTTTCCAAGAACTTCATCCTCTGGAAAACAACAATGTAGACAGAACATTACACGCAGAAATGCCGGGGGAAAACGAACATTAGCTAATTTTACTTAAAGTAAATGGTACCGTTAGCTGTCAAATTCAAATTCAATTAACGTTAGCTAGCTAACTAACATTAGTAGGGAGGTCAAACGTGATTCTGCCATCATCGAAAATATTTGATAAAAAAATCGGTGGTAGAGCCAATATTCCTTTTAACTACTTTTTCTACCTCTGTGAGATGGTCTACAGCATAAAAAAAATAAAAAACAATTATAATACGTTTTTATTCATCGTAACTTCCTGTATCACTTGACCTGGCAGTTAATCTGTTGGCCAAATGTTAGCTTTTTGTGGTGCCAGTGCTCGTATAATATCGATTCTTGCGTTAATCCTTTTACTAGATGTGAAAACGGCTTCATTTTCTACATGTTAAACCTCTTGAACATTCCTTAATTGACAGCTATCTCGTAAAACGATGGCCGAAGAAAACGTCCTCACGCCGGTCTAAGCAAGTTAACACCGAGACCACACCAAGACGAAAATCGAAGGGCAGCGTTCCATTGAAATGCATGAGAAATACCGCTCTGATAAAAGTTTCATTTTTGGATGACTTTAAACAGCTATAATGCAACCTAATCAGCTTAGCTACATGTGTCCTGTTACAACTATCTTTACCTGTATGTGCAAAATAAATAAAGTATACATTTTATTTTATATTTCTGCCATTATTGTGGTGAATTAGGCATAGGCATACAGGCTGTGCAGGTCTTTCTCTTTCTTGTAGTCACAGCTTTATCAGTTTGATGGGTATTGAATGGCTATTGGAAAAGGACCTACCTATAGCTAAAGGACCTTACTGAATGATTGGATGGCGTCACTTTTTCACAAAAAATGTCCAGCTACCTCCAGTAGGTGGGAGCATATCCTTTATTTAACCAAATACCGACGAGAGTACGTTTTCTTCAGCCATCGTTTTACAAGACATTTAAAAGAATGCAGTTAAAAGAAAATTGGCTCTACCACTGATTTTTTTATCAATTATTTTCTATGACGGCAGAATCACGTTTGACATCCCTAGTATTGCATACATACCGACATCCTTTGAATATATTTGTGGGAAATATAGGGTAAAATGTTATACGTAGATACAGCCACAGTTTTCAGCACATATTGCGAAACCAATCTGAGTATTTGGTTGTACGTTATTTGGTTAAACACGTCAGCTCATCCATTCAATGCTGAGGTGTTTTCGAGGTTGGTCACAAGAAGCAGAGTCACTCCAGCCTTGGCTATATTTGCCATGGGTTGGCGAAATCTCGCTAAAAGGAGCAGCCAATACACTTAAGTATTCACAGGACATAATTTGGTTTTATATAGTTCAATGGGTTTTCCTGACCCAATAACCTCTCGTCAACTACCAGATATCCGCATAAGGGTTGGCTACAACTTGAGTGATGCCAATAGAGGCGGTGATATGGGAATTTTTGCTTTTACAAAGGGAGTGGCCAAAAATAATCGGGCCATTTTGACCTAAAGTAGTGGCTAAAACCTGTGTCACCAGGAGGCAGTGTCCGTAGCGTTTTCGAAACACCGATTTAGACCAAACGATCGGTTGACAATAAACTGTGTCATAATGATGTTTTTGGTATGGCAAAATGTATCCCAATGGCTTATTGCTGTTAGATATTTTATATTAATTCCACTAATTTGTATATGGGCGCCAACTGCAGACAAAAACCCCATCAACACGGTCAAATTAGAATAATACGTCCCGATTTAAAAAGTAAACAATTGCTCTTTTGAGCTCCTACGGTACTTTTAAAACGATTCAATAACTTTATATTCGCTTATACCATACATTCAGAGTTAAATCGCGAGTTAAAAAGCACCCAGGTGTAATTTTCGTTGAGAAGCAGTGGGCGGACCTCCCACTGTGATTACATACGGCAGAACGTTTGACCTCCCCAATTAGTAGCTAGCTACAACTTGAGCCAGCAAACATATTTTCAGCTCCGTCGTTAGTTAGTATAACATGGAGGGGAAACACATTGAAATGTAAGATAAAGTCAATGTTTTACCATGTAAAGTATAGGCAACGCGGCATATGTTGCAAATCACAGAGTTTGGATTGTCACATCTATTCATCTTCCTCCTGTGGCACCTCCTTGTCTTGCGAAGTTGAAATATGGATGAGGATGCAGATATTAGCCACGGCTCGAGCACCTTTCCCGCCCCAGCCTATCACGTGATTTAAAGTTGGGCGCTCTCAATAACGGTATGCTTATGGGGAAAGCCTATGTAAAATGGAATCAGCTCATTGAATACGCGTTTGCCTGCTTAACTAGTCTATTTGTCTGTTTGTTTTTATTTAATTTAATTTTTTAACAAAATCTTAGTCTGGTTCCACCTCAGCAAATGTTCCATGTCCTCTCCTAAAAACTCACCCTTAGACATGATGAGGTTTTGCCTCCCCTGGTGAGATTTACTCAATCACACCTGCACTTGACTCTGTGTCGGTTCAATGTCGCCTAGTTTGGATGTAGTTGAACTACAGTAACCAGCGTATCCAACGCAGTCTTAGCTAGTTTGACAAATACAGTTTTCTGAGAGTAAAGATTTAGTTTAAATATAGAATCTGTAATGTCGTCAAACAGCGACCTCTAGGCAAACGATGACAACATGGTACTGCGCTTTGTTTACAGTTTTTGATTTTGTTTGATGTGTAGATTGGATTTCAGTGGCTGGCCACACCTCAGACTCTACCAAGAGATGTCTGGAGAAATCCACAGTATAATAAGTTACTAAACTCCACACGTCCCAGACCAAAACAAAAAAGTAAACAAAGCGCAATACCAAGCAGGGCTCTTTTGCCAAGAGGTCGCTGTTTGACGGCATTACAGATTATACCTTTAACTTACTTTATTGCAAACTGATAAACTACAGTTTTATAGTAGTTTCCCCAACACTGAATTTTACCAAAGATGATATAGTAAATCATGGCATCACCTTGGGTCAACTCATATGAATACTAGAACTATTTCGATACCTGCTTGGGCATTCTGTCTTC
>OMKL01092036.1:4050-19944 GCA_900302295.1 Parasudis fraserbrunneri | reverse complement strand
CTCTTGTCTGTTTTTCATTGCACTTCATATCACGCATGGACCTCATTGCTTATGCCTGTGTCTGTCTGACTGTCTGTCTGTCTGTCCGTCTATGTCTGTCTGACGGTCTTTTCTTCTCGCATGCTTGTGTGTGTATGTGCGCGTCTCTGTCTGTGTGTGTGTGTATTATATGTCTGTGTGTGTGTGTGTGTGTGTGTGTGTGTGTGTGTGTGTGTGTGTGTGTGTGTGTGTGTGTGTGTGTGTGTGTGTGTGGGGGGGGGTCTGTGTGTGTGTGTGGGTGTGTGTGTGTGTGTGTGTGTGTGTGTGTGTGTGTGTGTTTTTAAGATGGATGTCGGAGTGCTATATCTGTCTGTTTCAGAGCCAGTGATGTGAGGGTAGCAGGGCTTGTCTAGCTGAGATAATACTCTCCCATTGGTTGACTGACTACACTTACATCTGAGATCACTTCAGCATGACTGGTACTGTCAGAGAGTGAGACTAGGGCTTCACTTCACTCAAAATCTCCTCTTTGGAGGAAGATAAAATGGATTTAGCTATAGAAGCCTTTGAACTAACTCCTTTCCCAAAGGGAATGAATAAAGTACCACATATCTAAAATACAAATACAAAAAATATTACAAAATTGAAAGTAAATCTTCAGGGAGCAACTCAGTGTTCAGGCTGCTCCAATATGAATCACTGCGTTTCTATGATAGATAGATTTATCTCCACCCATTTCCTTTGTCTTTATGTCTTCATCATACAACATACAAAAATGGAACTGAGTACTTTTCCCTCTCATGGCCACACACTGCTTGTTATTGAAGGCATTTACATGGCTAATATCTGTTTTATTTCCTCTTGCCTGAATACCATATAATGAGCTTCATATCAGGGCTGATCTTGTTGTGAGAGCCACAAGAGGAAAGCAAAACCAATATTCCTGAGATTCTAAGCCCCACAGCTGTACAGAAGTTTGTCATGACAAAAAGCATAGATGAAGGTGTTGACCTGGTTCATCTCATACATGTGCAGTGGATGTTAGTTACATTAGCTGTCAGAGCATAATGATTGTCTCCCTCGTGCTTATTTTCATAAATTATCATGATTCACTGTAACCTGCCAGAGCTACATAAAGTATGCTGCAGTAGCAGCCCCTGGAACATACATGAGTCACTATGGATTAGCTGCTCTGCTCACAATGCACAACATCGACAACTCACATGGTTAAAACATTAGATGAATCATGTGTGAAGGGACAGTAACAGCAGTGAATAATCTGTCTCCTTTTACATTTGTATGACAGATGGATTTCTTTTTTTGTGATCCTCAATTTTAGAGCAATTGTTTTTACATTTACAGCTTGTCCAACAGTTAGACACCTACTACAGTTCATAGTTAGGACTCATCACAGGAGTCCTCCCCTGTAACTGACCACAGTCCACCCAGGTTATACAAGGTAGCCAACATTGCGAAGGACCCATAACTGTCAACAATGATTCCCTACAGGTGCCAACTGCTACAAATAAAACAAAGAAATAAAGAAATAAAGAAAATAAAAAAGCCAGGGCCTATTTAAAGAGCATTCTATATCCTTGTATTGAAAGGACTGTGGACTGCATAAACAAGCACTTGTGCCAATGCATGTAAGAATGGACAGCAGTGTCAGTTTGAGCAGGGGAGGAGGTGGCGATGATAGAGGGGCTGACTGTGGGGGGTCTCAGGAGGTCTCACCGAGGAGTAACACTCAATGAATTACTCCTGTTATTTCCCCAGTCTCCTTCCCAAATACAGGTCTTCCTGCTTGAGATGTCATTATTAGACACCAGTGGGTGGTTTATATCCTCACGTGGTGGGAGGACATAGAAATAAGGCTAAAGGTTTGTATTTGTGGTAGCCTTTTTTTTTCTTTTTTTGTTTACTGTCAAAAGGTGAAATGAGGCAATGGCACTGGATTTTAAACCCACGTGTTTCGATGCTTGAAAGGGAGAGTGACTTCAACTCATCACCAGTCAGTCACCACACACTTTGTACCAAGGAGGTTGAAGACCCAAAGTTTGCATATCATAGACATTACACAATAATGAGCTCATAAAAAAGCATACAAGTGTCATGCATGGTGGGTAGGGCTGGGCGATATGGCCAATATAACATATCACAATATTTTTCTTAGTTTTGATGGTATAATGGTATTTTTTTATAGTTTTCGGTATAGTTTTCCAGTCCAAATTACAATGTGATATAACATATTTTTATGTCTTTACCTTGTAATACAATTGTCATGGTGATGTTTCATTCAAAACTGTCTATATGTAATTTTTTTTGTTTGTTTTTACGATATGTACTATATATTGTGGACAATGGTATAGTAAAAATCCATACCTTTGCATGGATCCATGATGGTATACCTTCATATTTGGTATACCTTCCAGCCCTAATGACGGGAATCTCGTTTTTGTAACTCTGCTCAGTCGCGGGGAGGGGGGGAACTGTGTTATTGCGAACAGCACCACAAGGCAATGGTTGGAAGAGAATGTACCTGTGTACATTCTCTTCCAACCATTGCCTTGTGGTGCTGCTCCGATATTAACAGCTATGTCCAATATGAGAAAGTGTGAATCATATTTCAACTTACATATCAACAGCGTGGGTGTGCAAATATTGTACAGATATATACAAGTGTATGGGGATATATAGAATAGGCTAAACAGAAATATATGCTATGACTAATGCTTACTGTACAGATGGCAACTGAAATTTGCTGTGTTCCGAGTATTGTGTGAGAGGTTATATTTTATGTAGCAAGGTTATTCAGTCATTTTTCAAAGTGTGTTCGAGTGGGTTAAGATAATAAAGGGCAAGATGATAAAGAAACTGACTGGGTAAGATGATACAGAAACAACACCCTGGAGGAAGCCACCGGCTACAATGCATCAAGTATTTATAGTCTTCATACAGGGCAATGATCATAAATATTCCCCACATGTAATCCTGTCAGCTCTGCATATGAAATCCATCATGTAATTTTTTACTGAAAGCTATATGTAATTGTGAGACCATGAAACAAGGTGTGTAACTCTGAGTTAGGAAGGAATACTAACCCTCACTCCAGTGAGTCAAAAGAAATGTATCTATAGGGTAAACATACTTTGGACGCTGGCAACACTAAATTCAGTGCTTGTTGTATTTGATCATATTATGATCAGGCTGTGTGATCATGCCACTGAGAAATCATGTTCCACTGAGATTTATTTTCTTTCATTTTATCATTTTATTCATTTCATTTTAATTTAATTACCCAATGTAGAGTACTTAAATTTTTTTTAAAGAAAACTAAATGTATTATATTTTTATCATATCATCGTTCATCAGCACATGCTGCCTGCTCTTGTCAAGACTTTGCATGCAGTCATACATTTGGTGTATATATTTTCACTCTGCACATGGTTAGCCTACCCCAGGGCCTAAGGTAAATGTTGGCCCTAGGCTAATGTAACCACTTTTCATACCGGTCAAAAGCCTCAAAAGACAGAAAATAAAAAATTCCATAAGTCAGCTGAGTTTTTGTCAAGGTGTTCCATCCAATACAAAGCTTTGACAATGGCTACTGTACAAACCTGGCCATGCATTGCAACATGTCCTCACCACTGAGATTGCTTAAAGGGAATAAAAAGCATGAATAAAAAGGCAATTCTCTAAACGTTGGACCACCTTGGAGAGTCGAGGACAGCTTTGTTATGGTATCATTCTTTATTTACAGAGGCCAATATATGATTCACCAGCTATACTAAAAATACATATTTAATTCATTGGTTTGACTATAGATAAATCAACCTCACCCACCTACTGTATCTTTCCAGGTCATGTCCTGTGCCATTACATAGTAAGTAAATTATGCATAAATTGTAAACTTTTTCCTTTGTGCAGTTGCATTACTTATTTCAATGTTTAAGGAATTATGAAACTAAACTACAGTTCTGCACATTAATACAGACCTACAATACAGACTTCATACATTACCAGTTTTAGTTTGTAAAGACATCTAGGGTAAACATTTGATTCAGTTCTTGGGTCATTGTGAAGTATATGTCACAGAGATAGTGTGAGATAGTGTGTTTTGCCATCATGGTAGGGGAACCCTAGATGTGCTGGCACTGTACTTTATTTACAATAAAGACAACATCATCAACATCAACATCAACATCATAAACAAACCATTTCCCCAAACTCTACTTTGATGTATGTTTGTACCCTCAGCAGCAGCATGGGTCCAAACCAGAGCCAGTAATGTAATGTTAACATTACATTACATTGTCATATGTGGTTGACTTTTACATTTGCTGTCATGAGACAGTTGTAGGAGTAGGAGTTTTCATTAATATATCATTAAGTGTTATTACACTATCAAATGCTTTTGTAACAGTATCATGTATATTGTTATGACAGCGTGCGGCATCTTCGTCTAACATGTCAACTTTGCATTGAACTTTGCATTGAAAAGGGCATAATCTACTGAATGACACTTATGAACACCCCTTCAAATAAAGTGTTAACAAGGGAAGTGCTTCACCTCCCTCGAAGCTGGCCATGGCGATACTGTAGAACAGACAGGCCAGACTGCTCTTACGGCAAGGAAAGAAGCTGCACCAGAGAGGGGGCTAGTAGTGAGACAAGCCACAGTGGGCTTAGGCAGAGAGCGAGCAGGGGAACTGGCCATTACCTCACTTCTGACAGTGTGTGGGAGAGGAGGGAAAGGCATTGTTGAGACAAGGTTCTTTATTATGGATGTGCTGTGCAAGTCCAATGGCTTATTGAAAGAAACATGACATACATAATCTCCACTCTCCCTAAACTGGTATTTGCCAAAGCTTAATATGCTCTCTATGTTGTTGATTGTGCCCATGCAGGTGCTAGCTTGCATCACGGGGCTCTCGGTGCTCCACTTGCTGACTGAGGAGGAGCCACTGTCATCGAGGCTGCTGGTCTTCCCGCTGGAGATGACTGGAGCTGAAGCCCTGGATCTGTTAGTGAACCTCCTGAGCTCATGTGGCCATATGTTGATAATAAATTCTATTAATTCTCTGAGTGCCGGAGCAATTAAGGCCTCTGGAGGGGCAGCCGCTTCCGTTGGCAAGAGAAGATTTGGGATGCCAAGCACTGCTGCTGCATTCCTGACGGTGACATCAAATTGAATGCCTCGCCAGCGGTGGACGAGTATGAAGCACCGTAGGCTAGTGGGTCATCCAGTTTGGAAACCGTCTGCGATGGCCACATGAGCTCAGGAGGTTCACCAAGCTCTGTTTAGACACGCTCACCCCACTCAACACTCAGGCCATGGGAGTGGCAGTCACGCTGCTCATATGGCATCCTCAACACCAACTTTCCTCTTTCATCTCAACGCCATCTTCTTTTTTTCTCACCTCACTTGTTGAAGGGTAGACATCATTTCAGTTTGCTAAACAAAAATGAGATAGAGTAGATGGGGAATATGTGATATTATAGGTTATACCCTTGGGGGCATGGAATTATGCTAGAATTTCTGCACCACTCGTTATATATGATTGGCTGGCTGGTAAGTAGACTGGTGTTCAGGAGCCAATGTCTGTTGGAGGATTACCCATAGTGCTAGCTTTGAAGTGAAGCACTAACGATATAACATTGTGGCTGTTCCATTGCAGTTGTTCAGTTCTTTACTTACAAGATATATGTTGGTTATTTTTAAGTCTTTCAATTCAGACCTACAGTAATGTGACATCTTCCCTTGATCGAACATCAAAAGGTCTCTTCGCAGATGCCGGTGGCACAGTCTTAAGACCCAATAGGCAAGCAGGTTACAGCTCTTCATTAAGACTGTAGAATTCATTAAGACTGTTGGCATGTTGAGGGAGTGTTTACTGAATGAGACAATCAACTTGGTTCAACACTGTACAGCATTGCTCAGCAGGACTGCTCTGAAGTGCAAATATTGTTTTTTCATTCTACAAGGAAAGTTCATCGACCAGCTGTAGAAGAATCAGCAAACACTTTACATTGTTTACATTGTTGTTGAACACTGCATCTTCCACTCCCTGTATACCATTCATTACCCATTTAGAGTTCAAACCATCAACCTCCTTTCAGCATTGTTTGGAAATGTAGAATGACAAACCTATACTTTTGTGTTTGTGGAGTCCTTCCCTAAGCATAAATTTCACATGGCGTTGGGTGAGAGGAGCCTTTGTGGTGGTGGTGGTGGTGGTGGTGTAGGAGGAGGTTGGGAGTTGTTCAATGAAATATTAATTGATCCCAGTATGGTCCCCTGCAGGACCCCTAAAATTGCAACAAGAAACATCGACCAGACCTTTCCCCTGCCGTTTGTCATTGAATAATGAAGCAAGGCCATTTGGTTTGTTAATAATTCATATCAAGATACAAAACATCCTTGAGGCAAACCCAGAGTGAAAAGATGATGAGCATCTGAAAGTCGGTAGATTGTGGTTTTACGGCATGATATGGCAAAAAAATCTAACTGAGAATCTAAATCTGGATATGGAGGGCGGGGGCCGCTAAGAGGTACAGTCAAGTTTTCATTTCTCAAGTCAATACAGTAACAAGCTGGTAATTACATAGCTAACATACTATTTCATTGTCTAATTGTTAAAATTTTATATCAAGACAGCCCAAAGTTCTATCAAAGAAATGGTTTCAGAATGTTTTTTGTCATAACTAAAAATGGACATGGAACATTTATGTAGAACACTTCCATTAGTTTCAGTGGATTCTGTATAAAGGGTTTTATGTCTAGGGGGTTCTATCTGAAACCATTATTATTGAGCCAACAAGCTGCCTAATGTAATAATGATTTAAATAGAATTAGTTTACCCACAAATGCACAATAGCTCCTTAAGCTTGGTTTTAGACTAGTATTGCCTTGTCACGGCAGAAATGCATCATAATATAGTAGGTACCATAGATTGCAGGATGTTTTCAGTCAAATGAGTGGAAAATGTACCGTTAAGCCCTGAGGAGGTGGAACAGTTCAGATGTACATCATTTAGAAATTCAAAGAAGTGTTTTTTTAGTCTAACTTACATTTCATGAAGTTAAAAGCCTGAATCTATTTAAATTATTCCGTTAGTTTTACAACATCTAATGACCGGAGAGTCACCCTCAGAGAATACCAATTGAGTTGTAAAAGCGATTTGTTTGCTGGTTGGGGAGAACCTTGCTTCAAGGCTCTTTGTGAAGGGTGAATTATCACACATTGTAGGCTGCCCAATGAGACACCCAGAGACAAAATACTGCAGCATTGAACTTGCCTAATATTTCCCTGCCTTGATCTCTGTCTCTTTTTCACCACCACAGCTATGTGCTAACCATTTTCTCCGCTTCGATGGTAATGGTGCAGTGAGACATCAATGAAGGTTTGCCATAGGGTTGCAATTCAATTCAACTCTGGACAGTACTTAAAATAACCAATATGCCAAACGCTTAAGGCTGATTTTCTCAAAGGCATACAATGACTGACAGTTCTGTTATGCACCAGTAAATGCTATATCACTTGTTGCCCAGATATTGGAATGGTTGCATGGCCCTGACTAAAGGTGATGTACAATATGCATATTTGAATTCTAAATAATCTTCATATTGTATACAACACTTAGCACACTCCTACAGTACGTTCAAATACAACACAAAATGAAATTTAGAGGCGGTGCGAATGCATACAAAGTCAATGGAAAGACGTGAACAGAGGTGAGCAGACGCAGCTTCGCTCAAGGCGAAAATGTTTCAACTTAAACGAGAAATTCCCCAGGCGTGATGGGGCAAATATAGGTATATCTTAACAATGAATATGAAATAGAATGCTATGAATGCTCTGTAGCCTATTGATATTGAACAGGTTACATTTAGAAATGGTCATGTTTTGTAAATGTCAACAGTGCTAATGTTGAGACCAAATGCACAAGCATGTCTTCACACCAGTTTTGCTTGTTATCACCTGTCAAACTGTGAGTAAAGTGAGACAATATTTCTCTTTGCATTGTAGCTGAACATGCTGCTATGCAGAGCTGCCTCTGTACATCTGTACATCACACAGCCTGAAACATCTCTGCCCAAAGTGCCTTATAATAGTAACAATTTATTGACCTTGGCTAGCAAATTAGTTTGAAAGAAAATGCGGCGATAACTTTGAATTGCATGTATTTGTATCAACCATACCTTTATGGCTGCATTCGTCATCATTTCCATGGACATGAGTGACTAAACATGACTGCACAGATGGCGTAAAGTGAAATTATTTAAGTAGATGCGAAACACCTCCATGACCGGCAATATCACTAACTCACTCACTCACTCACTCACTCACTCACTCACTCACTCACTCACTCACTCACTCACTCACTCACTCACTCACTCACTCACTCTCGCATTAATTAATTAATTCATTCAGTAATTCACTCACACTTAGCCACTCTGCCCCAAGTGGTGGCTCACATGGCACCATGATACAATGCTTCACGTCTATGACACTGTGTCTTTGTTCAACTTATACTGATCATTTTTAAACGTATATTTTTTCAACCCCAATATAATGGTGCCTTCAAGTGCATCTGGGAAGCTTCTACTTACTTCTCTTCTACATACTTACATATTGACGCATGTTGAAATGCTCTGGTCGAAATATGGGGTTAATCATATATAGCAATGAACATGGATATTGTGAGAAAGCTTTTTTTCTAACTATATAACTAAAATAAAACTAACTATATAACTCTAAACATTATTTCATATAATAATTAAATATATTATTTTGTTCCCCTCAACTGCCATGCTCTCCGCCATTTTCGCTGTCAAGAAACAAACATCACAACTCGGAAACTCAGGTATCAGTTATTTCCTAATTACATACTCATAATACCGACTTCGGGTGCTCATGTGCTGGTAAGTCATATAAACACAGTAAATACAATATTCCCCACATGCACTTGAAAGCACAGTAACAGCACTGGAACTTTTACCACTTTTGTTTACTTTTGATTTGATACATTGGATCTGTTTGTAGCTGACTGTTTTGTTTTATGTTGCTTTGCAACATATGCTCATTTCAAGAACTATTCTTAGGTTGAGCTGAATTAATAACAATATATCTTTTTTTTATGTCTCAGTCGTTTTCATAAGCTTCTTGATTAAAAGTGTCATAAAATCAATATCCCACTTGATTCAGCCAGCAGCCTTGTGCCTGCGTCCAGATCATAGCTATGCTGACAGTATAAAGCACTCCCTCTCATGTGATATTGGTTACTTGAACAATTTCAGACATATTAGTGTGATGTTGCTTAATTGAACAAATTCAGACATATTAGCGTGATATTGCTTACCGTAATTGAAGAATTTCAGATGCATTAGTGTGTATATAAAAACAACTGTGGTACAATATCTCTTTGATGTATCCATTAAAAATGTTAGTCTTACAGGCAAACATAATTCGTTCTGCTTTTCACAGGAGGATGGTCATCTGCAGAAGGTCTAACATTACTGTTGCATCATGAAGAGAATCACTGTGGTTGGCCTTGCCCTAAATATTCCTTTCACCTCTCTGGAGACCCACCTACTGGTGATCTGCAAGTCTGTCTGCCCAAAATGCTTACACAATCCCTAGGTGCTGTGACCTACTTGTTCTGCAGATGGATTGTTGAGGCGCATTGAAACAGCGGATGATTCACTATCATAAAGACATCCAATCTTCACCACTGACATTCACATCAGAGAAAATGATGCACATATATTTTCCCAAAGAGCAAAAACAGTGGTGTCTAAAAATAAATTATGTTGACAAATACTCAAATACTTATCTTGTACTATAAGCATTCATTACTATATTGATCAGATGAAGGATTGTTTCGCATCTTGAAGAATTTGCGTCTCATCTTGCAGAACTTGTTGCTAACCTTGTGTAACTTTGTAATTTGTTCCCTTTAATTCCCATGTCAGTTAGGTAAGGTAATCGTTCCAAACTCTCTCTCAAAGAGACAAATTCAAGTCAAATAAATGTCCTTTATTTATATAGCCCATTACCCAAGTTTACATGTCTCAACTGGCTTCACAGGCTCACACAATGGAGCAACAATCGGCATTGTGTGGTAAAAACTTTCAGTTTTTGGCCAGGATTTTGGCAGTTGCATTTTGAGCAAGTTGAAGACTTTTTACGCTAGAATTTCGTAGACCAGAGAACGGGACATTACAATAACTGAGTCTAGACAATACAAATGCATGTTCAAGGATTTCAGCCATTGCCATTGTTAGTATAGGTCAGATTTTAGAAATATTACAAAGATGGATGGGAATGCAATTTTAGTAATATCCTTGACATGTGAATCGAATGAGAGAGATGGATCAAATGTGAAAATCACACAGTGAGTGAGGTCCTTAAACCAACACTTATATGGCAGGGCCAACAATAAACATCTCTGTTTTGTCAGCATTTAAGATCAGGAAGTTTAGTAACATGAATATATGTGCCTCTAGGTTTAGTAGCTGGGAGCGGTCATTTGGCTTAATGGGTATGTAGAGTTGAGTGTCATCAGCATAGCAGTGAGAATCATTGCCAAAATTAGGAATAATTTCACAGAGAGGTAGTGTGAATAGAAAATGCATTCAAATCTTTATTTAAGCATTGGAAACCAATTGAGGGTAGCCCTCATTTACAAAAGCGCTGAGAAATGTGGGCCCAGGACTGTGTTGATGTGGTACACTAGAGTTCACTTTGGAAAATTCTGTGGACATGCTATTGTGGACATACATACTTTCAATCGTGCATACTATTTTAGAGAGATTAAGAGCACTTCATCGAAAATTATGATGCAGATGAAAAAAGAGCAATAGCACCATATATTTATAGCATCCTATACAGTTTGAAGCCATGTCATTTGTGTGTCATAAAATACCAATATCCAGTGTGTGATCTGGTCATCAATCTAGTCAAATTGAACTGATGCAACAGAGGCTCTAAAAGAGATCTCCCTCTTTCTCTCTCTCTCTGTCTCTCATACTGCATTTCTACATAGAGCTGTTAATGCTATCTATACTGTAGATCTACAGTATCTATCTATCTATCTATCTATCTATCTATCGCTTTATCCTAATTTTCTCATGGTTGAAGAGACATCTATTTTGTGTGTGAGTGGTACATGGCATTAGCTCTTCAGTACGGATGGGGGTTGGTTCTTCCCTCAAAGCAGAGGCTCCCTCAGTCCCATATAAATACACACACAGATGTCTCCCTCCAAGCTGCCTCTCTCTCTCTCTCTCTCTCTCTCTCTCTCTCTCTCTCTCCTACACACTCTGCCAGATTCAGCTAATTACCAGTCCCAATAGTGAGACCAATAGTGAGACACAGGGAGAGCCAAAAGCGAAGGGAATTCATAGCCTAGTAGTGCAAGAGTGAGGAAAGAGAACGGGTGAGTGCCTAAAGAGGAGAACAAAAAGGTAGAGCAAGATAAAGGGAGAGCAAGAGTGAGAGAGAAACGAGAGATGGGAGGAGAGCGAGACAGAAGGAGGGAGGGTTTAGTACAAAATATGCTTCCTTCTCCGTTCCCTCATCTCAGTGCATGTGCATTGGAACGAGGCACAAGCCCTGGAGGATACTCAATGCGTGTACATCTCTAAGCCCTTACACATTCATCCAGGTATGAAATGTTCAGACATGAATGTCAGCGGTAATGTTGACACGAAATGAAATCAAAGACCGTTTTTTCAATCTGTCTTGAAGAGAGAATCAAGCTCAGAAGCATACCGGAGTGGAATGGAAGTCAAAGGGATGCTGTACTGCTCAAGTCAACTATAACGGTAACTTTGAATCTGTACTTATATGCTTTGTCTGCAGAAAGGACATACATTCTGCCGGTTTGCTGAGATTGTTTCATTTGTGCTGGATATTCATGATTATTCCTTTTTTTTTCTTCTTTTTTTGTCATAGTACAAGCTAGACTAGTTACATCCAAACACAGGTGATGAGTTTGTCAGAACCTTTGGGGTATTTGTTCTGTCACAGAGATGCTGTCAAAAGTATTGTCGCAGGTTACATGATTAATCTTGTGTGTCTGAAATTAGAGTAGAGATAAGTTTGATATCTCTGTTAGCTTCCTGAGTAAATTGAATAATACAGTGAATTCTGCCTGGTGAGAACATATCAGTTTTCATCAAGGCTTGAGTCCATGTCACTGTAATCAATGATCCTGGCACTGATTGGCTGGATGAGATAGAAACAAGTCATTAATGTGATGAATGAGTTGCATGGTCACTGTCAACACCAGAATTTACTGACATTGCTGAGAGGTAGCTTATTGGTCAGGTTCAGTTCCCTTCTTTAGACATGTAGCCTAAGCATTTAGAGCTATACTCTTCCTGGGGAATCTTTCATACTGACAATACATACTGCTGAGCTATCATGTAAAATCTATAGACTGTTTATTAATATGGACTTCTTATTAACTAACATTAATATGGACTGCTTATTAACTAACATTAATATGGACTGCTTATTAACTAACTATCAACTAACATTGATATGGACTAAAGATGGTACAACATTACATTGATCACTTTTTAGTATATTTGATATCATGGATCATCATTTAAACAATACCTGGCAATGATTGACAAGCTGCTTCACAAGAACTAAATAAAATCAATACATCATTAGTAAATGATTAACCCACTTGCATGCACACTCAAATAATTTGTGAATATTTATACAAACTGAGAAATCAGTTGTAAATGGCTTAAGGGGTTTATAAATGTTACCAGAATATTATACATTCCTATAAAAAAAAATTATACTGACATTTTTGTCACCAAGGTTGATTTAACTCCATTTAAGAAGTGCATCACCTCCGATAGGCATTGAATATGAAACTATAATAAATTGAATATTGAATATGAAATGTTACAAATTAACCTGTGTTAGTCTTGTATATAAACTGCCAGAAGAGCAATACATTGCAGGCCTCTGTTTTTGAAGCAGTGTACCAGATTTAATATAGGTGCTGTACTCCTTTTTGAACAGACTTTGACTTAGTCTTAGGCTACATTTACAGAATGGGTGCCACTTCATCTATCATCTGGGAGCAAACTATTATTAAAACAACTGGTTGCAGAGGATGCATGCAACTGAGGAACAGAGGGTATCTTTGGAATAGGGTCCTAAAATCAGGGCAGAGCCAGACCTATATCATCTTTATCCAATGTCTACTATGCATCTGTGTAGCAAGGATCTCAGTTAAGAGATATTTATTAGGCATTACATAAGTCCAGGGAGCAAATGGGTATTTGTAAGGAACTCAAATCAAATCAACACCCACTATCAATCTGTTCAATAACAACTTTTTCAGCAGATATAAGGCCATATTAAAATAGCGATATTAAATGCAGGGGAGTTTAGTGGAGGAGAGCTTTGATGACGTATTTATAATTCCTCCTCCAAATTATTGGTTCTTTAGCTGTTCATATAATGATTACAATTTATCAGAATGGAAAACAGCTCTGAGGGATATTCAAAAGCAAAAATCAAACTTTAAACAAATTCTACAGACTTTTTTTTCCTGATGTGCACTGAGCTGTGCATATTACAGACAAATGGCTTTGATTCCGTTTTTTGGAGGTTTTCTGGCCCAGTTAAAAGCTGGCTCAGATCAGAGTTGATCTCTCGCCTAAAGCAGTGGGAATGCTATAGGAGTAAATCAATACACCGAGCAGGGGCCAAGCCAAAACACTTCTGTCATCGGACTGAACAGGAAGCCAACTCTTCTGAAGTTCCCAGTCTGTTTCATGAGTCTTTAATGTAAAACACCAGTTAAGGCACAAATGTAGTATACAGTGCCACTATATTCATAATGTAGGCTATCCATAATGCATAAGTCTGGTACTGTATCTGTGGTAATGGAGCAGATTGATCTCAGTGTGGCTCAGAACAGATGTAGCTTTACTGATGCAATGTTACTGTCATAGAAATGTGATTCTAATTCTGTGGTTATTTCTCCTTCTCAGATCTTGTGGTACAGCAGAGAAAAGGTGACATACTGAATGTTGACATGGATTGTAAATGCATTTTTAAAATCCCCTTGACATTTGACAATCTATACTTGCAGACACAAGGCACTTGGGTTCAAAACTGCTCAGATCCTCACCACAAGAAGGTTATTGTCACTGAGTCCTTGATGCCTATAGTAGTGGTATTTATTTGACCCTGATGATTACATGGTTGAACACAGCCACCCAGATGGGGTCACTGTTGTGATGTGTAGATTGACTTTAGATGGGCGAGAGTAACACAGTTGAAGAAGTTTGTGAAAAGCATAGCTCTGGTAGGATTATCATCCTTCATTTAAGTCGAGAGCATACATTGGAATAACTCCAACGATACTGTGGTTGCCGATCATACTGGCAGGCACAGGACTTGTGGATTTCAGACTGGGAGGAGACCAGACCCATAGATACTACACACCTTGTTTTACCTCTAAGACCAAACCTGCATGAAATGTGAATTGTAAATAATTCTTAGTTTGTTTTAATCACATTGGAGTACCAGGGGAGTGGGGTTTGTTACATAGGATGATATACTGTACGGTAATGACTGCCAGAAAGTTGAGACTATTTGAAAGACAATTTAG
Organism: Parasudis fraserbrunneri; assembly: GCA_900302295.1. Classification (NCBI taxonomy): domain Eukaryota; kingdom Metazoa; phylum Chordata; class Actinopteri; order Aulopiformes; family Chlorophthalmidae; genus Parasudis; species Parasudis fraserbrunneri. The sequence continues at coordinate 5,314 of OMKL01092036.1, read as the reverse complement.
TTGGCTATACTTTTCCTTTGATTGACAACTTACTTAACACGATCTGAATTGTCCTGATGTGATAAACCCCACACATCTTGTACTTCAAGTAGGTTAAAACAAACACAAATTAACTATGAATACTATTTGTCTTAGGTCTGAAGGAGAAACACGTAGAGAGGAAGTTACCATATAGTTCTTGTGAGCATGAATGAGACAAAAAATATTTCACTTGATATTCATAGATGTTGTGGAGTAATTTTAACAAATGTACAGCTCGTCAAAACCCGCAAGTTCATATTCTATTGCTCCCCATATCAATTTAATTTTCAAATTTGTCTAAGTTTGCATAATTGGCCTGTTATCAACCTTGACAACAAGGTTGAAGGTTTGATGCTGTCGCCTCCCTCCCTGCCTTTCCTTCTGATGCTGCAATCCAAATGAAACATTTATGACATGCGCTATGCCACACACACACACACACACACCACACACACACACAAACCCAGTATTCTACAATAATAAGCTGGAACAGGCTAGTCTTGTCATACCTCAGGCCTGAAATCAATAGAGAGGGAGGGAGAGAGAGAGAGAGAAAGCTGTTCTGCAGGTGACAGAAAATAAAAATTTGCTAAAGATGAGGAAATTGGAATATATCTATACGTTACTGCAAGAATGGGAAATAAAGGTACAGATTAAGAACATAAAGATGAACTACCTGTTACCATAAAATAATTTTGAGTAAAATTATAGCCTCATGTATAAATGCAAAATGGTCATTAATACACTCTTAATATGATATACCATGCAAAAAAATGTAAATACATTTTATTTCCTAAAAGTCAGTTGTATTGGACGGTAGCATTGTTCGCTATTTTTTGCCTCCTGAAGATTGTATTGGACTGTCGTATCGTTAGCCTCCTGAACATTGTATTGGACTGTAGTATCATTATCCTCCTGAACATTGTATTGGACGGTAGTGTTGTTAGCCTCCTGAAGATTGTATTGGACTGTAGTATCATTATCCTCCTGAACATTGTATTGGACTGTAGTATCATTATCCTCCTGAACATTGTATTGGACTGTAGTATCGTTAGCCTCCTGAACATTGTATTGGACGGTAGTATCGTTAGCCTCCTGAACATTGTATTGGACGGTAGTATCGTTAGCCTCCTGAACATTGTATTGGACGGTAGTATCATTATCCTCCTTAACATTGTATTGGACGGTAGTATCGTTAGCCTCCTAAACATTGTATTGGACGGTAGTATCTTTAGCCTCCTAA
>OMKL01092032.1:0-13692 GCA_900302295.1 Parasudis fraserbrunneri | reverse complement strand
GAATATGCTAAGACTAACCACTACACTGCACAAGTGCCTTCAGCCCTAAAATAGCACTAAGCCCCACCCCTTCAATGGTCCTATGTGTGTGGAAACTATTCTCCAGTCTCGCCACAGACTGGCTGGATGACTCACTAACTCCCCCTGTGATGTCATCACACTACTTTTTAACCCTTAAAGGGAAAGCAGTCTGTCACTGTTTTCTGCCAAGTCTTGTCATCGTGCGTGACCACCAGAGTAGAGTACAGCAGATACACAATGCGCTATTCACCTGGAACCTCCAAAGATTGTTTTTAAGATATCCTTAAAATATTTTCACAAAATGTCATTTCGTTATCAATGCTGTTGGTTTGCCAGTCAGGGAGAATTGTTACCGTTTTTTTTTTTAATGGTGTGTCTTTGGTGTGTTTGTAAATGGTGTTGCTGCTTGTTTATTGCTGTGCATTATCCAAAGAACTATGGGAGCTATATTTTGAGATGATATTTACTCGATGTGCTGGATGTAGAACTCATGCCTTTATCTCACAATGTGGTGCTTATAAAATTGTTACATCTTGTACTTTTATAATGTTATCTCATGGTATTCACTTTAAATTGCTCCTGTGTTTGTTTCTATACAATATTTTCTCAGTCTCAAAGAAACCACTGTCTTCGTATTTCTGATTTTATATACATTTCATTTTGTAGTTTAATTTCAGTAAATTTTAGAGCATTTTCCACTATTATTTCAGTGTGATGGCACTTCTGTTGATGATGGATCTGTAGATACAACATGAAAAGAAAGTATATACTTCCTGTTTGTTCAGTTAATCTGTTCGTCACAAAGCATTTCCATTTTTTTGAGAGTCAACTGCACCACACGCAGTGAGCTGTAAACAGCTAATGAGGCCAAAGACTGTTGTGTATGAATCGTATGAATATTTATAATTCAACAATGTTGAGTGATGTTTGGCTGCAGAGTTGGGTTCAGCTCACGATCAGTTCAGTCAATTCCAGAAGTGGGTTTTCTGCTAAATTAAAATCATGAAAAATCCTGTTTGTAAAAAAGAAAAAAAAGAAAAAAAAAAGGAATGCTCATTGGTCTTTATGAACTAACCAATTTTTTAAATTGATTGGACTGAAAGTGAATTGACCCCAATCCCTGTTTGATTGCATGATGAATGGCTGAATGACGTTGGATCTTGTGATCCAGATATTGAGTTGTCGTTTTTCACAAGGGTGCTGTAGAGGTCCAGTCTCCACTTGTATTTCTTAATGGAGAAGTAATTGAGATTCATGATTGAGATGATGTTTTGTGTGTTTGTCTATGCAGTTAATAGTTTCCCATACTAAATGACCACAGGGTGATAACGACAGAAGAGAGAATTTACAGAATGCACCTTTAAAGGTTTTTTTCTTTTTCTTTTTTTTGTCGTTTTCTTTTTCTTTTTTTTCTGGGGAATTGAAATATGTATATCACAATGTCCTGTGTATGACTTGGGTATTTGCTTTATGAAACACTTGGACTGAAATTAAATTTCAAGAGGTACAAATGCATTGTGGTTGGTACTATATCTCTGAAGATGTAGAGGTTGGTTTTTTTCTTTTCTTTTTTTTAAGAAATGCTCAAACTGTTTTCTTCCTTTCAAGGATAATTTAATAAAAAATATACGTGTTTCTCTACAAATAATTTCAATTATTTCTCATTAGGGGTTGACACTTCTGTGTCCATAGCACTGTAATATTGTGTGTTTTTATTGTATGTTGGGTTTCCAATGGTTCAGTGTGGTCTCCAGTACAACCACTTTTCTCAGCAATACAGAGCACACTATATGAGAAGAGGTTTGAATTTAGAGCATTCAATAAAGCTTTTATACTTTTGACAGTGTGGATGTCCTTTTTACACCTTATAGATTAGTTTATGGCTTGCCAAAGACACCAGACTGTAAAACTCTTGAGAGTCCATCGCTAATTCTAGTCATATCCGAAGACCACAATATTTAATGTCAAGTACCTGTAATTCAAGATTTACCTGTTGTCTAGTGTTAGCCCTTGTATTAAGAGCTCAGTCAATCAACTAGAGAATGAAAATATGCCTCCTTTTCTATTTCTTATTTTTGGTAGTGGAGCTACTACCTATTTGTTTACATTTGGATCACTGATTGGGCCTTTAATAAAATGGATAACAATTAGTTGATAAAAGTTATCTTAACAAATAAATATACCAATTAAAATGATATCATGCTTAAATTTCAATGGAAATGTTTCAAACCTCAAATTATAGTATGGTAATAAGATAAGAACCGATTCAACAACCCACACAGATCATGTAGTATCATAATAGTTTGAGTGGAGACCCTCTGCCACGGGCAGAGCAGGGCAGGGCTCTCCAGCATCATCGTAGGGTCGTATATAGTGCGATGTTGACACCATCACTATTGCACTGTCCCAGTACCAGCCCACTCCGCTGTCACCTGGGGTAGCAGCAGTGATGTTGCAGAGGGAGATTTTCTCCTCTGAATATCCACACTGTGCGGTTTCCACATGCTCTGGTTTCTTCATCACCCTCCACCTGGTGGAGCCGCTGGCCCTCACAGCCCAGTGACAAAGGCTCATACTTAAAAGAGCTGAGATTTATAGGGAAAGACTTTCAGACAGGCTGGACGAGACAGATTCTTGGTTTGAGTCAATCCGGTGTGGATCAGCACCAGTAGCAGGGAGGGCTGTGTGACCTTCATGTTGACCTTTCAGAAAGCAGTGGTCAACTCAAGAGCGCATTGATTAAATGAGATGGAGATGACAATGAGACCACCTTGTGTGCACATACACGCATGTGTGTGTCTGTGTGTCTATGCACACGCACAGTATGTGTAATACCACAACCTACTTACATTCTCTATCGAACTTCCTCCACAGGAACTAAACATTATGCCATAGACTGTAAAGTGTTTTGCATTATTGATTGATGGTAGAACACAATCCAAAGAATTGTATGGTCACACTGTATACCATACACAGATTAATAGTCATAAGTAAGTCCTTACAGTTTGCATTACATAATTGTAACTTTTAATATAATGCAACATCTGATGCAATGTGTTTTATCTTCAAAAATATTTCACATTATCAGCTGTGAATGATATCATATTATAGACTAGTTGTTGAGTTACTGGTGTTTATTAAATTTCATTTTGTGACATTATAGTTTGTTTTGTTTTTTACATACAATCCTTTGTGCTGTTTCTGTCTTTACAGTAAGTTGTCAGTTTTCATAGTTTCTTTAGAACAGAATATTTCTGTCTGGCATCCAAACACCAGGACAAATTGCTGGCACATATGAATGGACAGTAGTAAGGTACATTTTAATTAAGTGAACTCAATTATCACAGCTAAACCTTTATTAATATCACTCATACAAAGCACTTTATAAAACCAACAACATCTATTTACTTACCCAATGTGTCAATGCACAGCATGGCTCATATTATCTTTATGAGATTCTATGAAACCAAATTAACTGCAAAAAAAATGCATTCAGTCGAGTGCAGACCTCCGCCAAGGCTTAACAAACTCCCCACTTTATTTTAACACTCAACATTTTACTGGACAGATGACAGAAACGGGAGTTGCCTAATTGCCAGTTTCAAAGACCTTGGCTGTAAATACATGTTTTATGCATCAACAATTTTATGTATCAAAAATGTTATGTATCAAAAGACAATTGTGATTGTAGAACTAACAGATTAGGAGATATGGTCATTCGAGAAATTGAGGGTTTGGCCTGATGGTGGCACTAGATAAGAGGTCATGGGGTCACCAAAATCAAGAGCTCTTTTCCTCTTGGGGTCATGAATGTGCATAGGAAATTTCATGGCAATTCAGCCATTACTTTTGAATATATCTCATTCACAGACAGACAAACAGACAAACTAACTTCCTTGGTGGATGTAGTAAACAAGGATCTGTTCATGCAAGCCATGTACAAAGTATAGAAAAATATCATTGCTCATGACATTTTCATGTATATACTGTATGTACAGAACAGGTTTTAGGTTTGTGTTTCATTGCTTTGTGAGCGAGCCATCTCACAATGTTTTACTTACGTATGATTTATTTTAATATAAATATTCCTCCATAAGTTTTCATTGTCTTCACATTGTCTCTAGCAGGGTGGAGGCAATTGCCATGTATTTCCACCACTGCAGTGTAAATGCAGAGGAAATGGGGGCCCCTCAGCTACTGTATGATTTGTTAATGGCCGGTGCCTGTGGCTGTGGGCGGGGGTCGGGGCTGATCAGCCTATCCAGCTCGTCCACCTGTGGGGTGGGTGTGGCCGCAGGCCTCGTCGGGCCTTCCCCCAGCGAGGCCATCAGGTTGGGGACACTCTTGCTCCGTACACACTGGAAGTCAACATGACGGCTCTTGCCCTCCTCTTTCTCCCAGGACAGTTGGATGAAGGGTCTCTGGACATAGTTGTAGATGACCTCTGACCTGCCGCCTGGACGACGCTTCACTTTCTCTTTACAGGTGGGGTAGCCTGGCACACAGGGAGTACAAACAGGAACAAGATGTAAGGTATGGTATGGTAAGGTAAGGTAAGGTAAGGTAAGGTAAGGTCAAATAAGATAAGATAAGATAAGATAAGATAAGATCTTTATTATTCCTCATATGAGAATAGGGTGGGAATTAATAATAGAACACAAAGTAGGCCTACTTGTGCCCTAAGGATAAGGATAAGGATAAGCGCTCAATGAAGAAACTCAATCCCATTGCCAAAGAAGATTCTAAAATGCCTATACACAGTTATGTTATGGAACTACAAACTAAGCATGTACAACATGGCCCATAATCATGGCCCCCAAACTGCAACAGACCTAGGCCCCTTTAATGCAAGATCCAGATATTGGCACTGCCTATGCTACATAACAATACACTACAACATGGCCCATACTGGCCATCCCAATCTTCATAAACACTAACAGCATTGCCAACTTCAACAGACTATTTCACACAGGTACTGACTGGTCTGATAGGACGTTTTCCCCCATTAATATAATCTTGGTTCTGTTGACTATCTCAGTAATACAGTTGGTGATTGGGGACCAGGCTGCTAATTTACCTTCAATGCCTATCCTGATGTTCTTCAGACCTCTCTCCTTCAGCAGAGCTTTGGCCACGTCTCTGTTCTCGATGTATTTGAAGAAGCGATACAGTTTGGTGCTGTACACAACTGGACAGAACAAAGATAGTACAGAACAGTAACCTTTCAACAGTGGTGGAAAAAGTACACAAATCCTTTATCTAGGTAGAAATAGAAATACCCTGATAGAATAACACTCTGGTAAAAGTAAAAGTCCTCCATTCAAAATTGTACCTCAGTAAATCTATAAATGTATTTGATATTGAATATGTTGTGCTACTCACTCTGAGAGTACTCCTCTCCCATAGGCGGTGGGTTGTCGTGATCCCAGTCGACCAAATCTTCATCATTCAGAACCACAATATGACACTCCCTCTCCCCCTCCTGGGCACTAGATACCATCACCGGCACAATCAACTCCTCCAGGAAGGTCTCAAACTGCCGCCGGGCGCCATCGTTGGACAACTCGTGAAGTAATGCACCTGGGGAAACTCTGATTCATGTCATAAAATTCTTTCTGTCACCTTCTGATTTGGTGTTATAAAGTGGCTGATTGAGGTCATTATGAGTTCCTATGAGTGCCTTGCTGTTTAGTTGACAATTTATTTGGTGCATTTACATGGATACAATGTACATAAAATGATCACAGTTGATACTAAATGTCAAAGACCTATTTCCGTTACTGTCCTTTGTACAGTCGTTGCAGCCTTGAGAAGGTCCCTTGTTAGAAGTGTGAGCCATGAGCTGTAATATTAGCATAGTGGTACTCACTCAGGTCTCGGCACCTGACGGTGTTGTAGTCAAAGTTAATACACAGGTAGTCACACGCCTCCCGCAGCTCCGCCACAGACACACCCTCTGGACACTGGAGGACACCCCCTTTGTAGTATTCCTGAGAGAGAGAGAGAGAGAGAGAGAGAGAGAGAGAGAGATGGGGGTGTAAGGAGTTACAGTATGGACATTCATAGTTAAAGACAGTAGGGGTTGTGTACATTCATAGTTAAACACACACATTAAAGGTTGTGTCGGTTCATAGATGAAGACAGAAGTTCATTTTCAAGTGATATATAACATTCTGATTTGGACTGGACTGACATTTGCAATATGTGGGCTGTTCAAAGCATTTCAAAGTGTACTTCTCTGAAAGCTTCAATTCTGCATGAACTGTAAATTATGGTAGAGGCCAGGAATGTTAGTTTGGTAAAAGTTTAAGAATTTGTTTTCATCTTTTTACTTAAATATTGATTATTTACTACTTGTGACTGTAGTTAAATTTTTGTTATTCCAACAAGTCCTAATTTCTTTTTGTTTTAAAACCCTCTTGATGTTTTTGTCTCATTATTGTCACATCCACTTTATTTTAATGTTTGTCCTTTACCAAATTTTGCCCTATCACAGTGAGTGAGGGGTAGCGAGGGAGGACTCACACCCAAATTAAGTGAAATCACACCCAAATTAAATTGAATGTTTTACTGAATGTCCATTAGTCTCTTAATAAATTATTTTGTTTATTGAGAATGACAAATAATTTTAGTCTAGTTTGCCAGCTGGTAGCTGTTTCAGTGTCACTGTGATTCGTCTTTGTCTTATTTTTGCCAGGTTGTTGCACTTGTTCTGTCATAATCTTCATTGACAAAATGTAGGCTGCCCACCAGGACGACTCTGAAGATGCTGGCTCCGATGCCCTCTGCTATCTCATACTCTCCCTTGGCATTGGGCCGTGTGAAGTTGTGCTGTCGCCCAGGACCAAACATCCTGGAAGGGAAAACAAGACAGTTAGAGAGCTGCGATATCCCAGGTGGCCAGTAACGCCTAAGGCAGGGTTTCTCAACCTGGGGGTGGCGACCCCATGGTCACCTCTTATGAAAGTGGGGTAGTTGGAAAAATGTCTAATCAAACTGAAATGACGGTAAAAATGTCTGACTGTCATTGAAATGAAAGAACTGCCACTGTTGAGTTTTGTATTTCACAGCAGTCTCTATGAAAGCCATGCATCTGCATCCTGCAAACAACTGCACTGACCAGCTTACAAGAAGAGCTTGATTTTTGTCTCCCTGAGGAATTAAACATTTATTTTACACTCAGTACAATGAGCAATAGGTACAATGTGAACACATAATTTACAGTAGATGTATTTTTGACCTCAAAATGAAGTCACCTGCTGAAACAGGTTGGAAATCCTTGGCTTAAGGCCTTATCGTGATATCTTGGCAGACAGAAATTTGGAACTCTAAATTAAGACTTCTTTATAATGTGTCTTTCAATTATACAGCTTTTTAGGAAATTATATTTCTGGAAACACATTTTTGCTCAGTGGTGTTATTGCCCTTCTTTAACATACTTAAAGGTGACCCTGGTGGGTAAATTTGTAGCAATCAAGATGGTAATGTATGTAATGTAAGGTATGGTAATTTCACTCTCAATTCTGTCAAATCAAAATCTAAACAGCAGTTTAGTTGCTAATGACAGATCATTCATTATCAATTATTTGCTAATAAGTTGGATAGGACAACCTTCTCATGCCCAAATCAAAATTTGGATGAAAATCCACCTCCTGGATTTATTGAATTTAAAGTGAATTGACCTTACCAACATTAACAATGCGTTAATAGTGTAAAGACAGGGTTTCTTTACGAGTGGACCAAATAATCCTCAGTAATCTGAGATTATGGTTACAGCATAACCCAATTGACAAGGGTAGAGTAGCTTAAATATCATTGCTTCAGATTAGCCTCAAACAGCCATAAATATTTGTTGGCAGCTTCCAGCTTTGGAGGCGCTGATCTTAGACTATTGCTGTCAGACACTAAATAGCTCTTGTGTGAGGGATTGCTGGATTTAGATAGTTGAACACTATTCTTGTGATTGTTAAAATCTTTATTGAACAGTATTGTGGGACTAAAACACATGGAAATTGTGTTTACATCATATCTACTGGTTCCACATCATACCAAATGCATGAACAATGTTTCACACAATCAAGTTGCTACTGTGAGCTGATATTTTACAACTTTGTTCTATTGGCTAAGAAAGGCTGCTTGGCTGTCACAGTGGCTTTTGGGCTAAAAGCCATTGGCATATATATACTATATATATATATATATTTTTTATTATTATTTAATTTTAGTTTGATTAGAGATTTCTACAGGGACCCAATTTTTTCATATAGGAACCTGCATGGAGCCCTGACCAGAAAGTTGGAAAAGCTTTAACTTTAACTTCAAATAATTTCTTACTCTATATTAGCCATAATGATGAGTTATGATTGACAGTTTAATTACCTTCCAAGCATGGTGTCGGGGTGGGCGGTGAACAGGGCGGGGTCCACTACAAAGTGGGTGCCATCCACAATCAGGGTGACTCTCTCAGAGGTGGGACGATATGAGGCTGTTGGAGGTGCCGTGTCACCCCTCCCCTCCGACCAGCGTTCTGGACCAGACATCTGCCAGAAAGTATCAAGAGGAATCATCTTGCAGGCTATTTGGCCACCAGTGGAGGTATTAGATGGGTAGATAACTTTCAAAATGGGTCCTTTTTCCACATCACATGAACACTGGCCAATCACAACAGTTAGCCTTTTGACCACCCATCTGCTGTGGTTTTAGAGAGATTACAGTGGGAGAATGGCCTGCTCTCGCAATACTGTACCAAGCCAGCTGCTCTCCCAAGGTAGGCTACTTGTGCCTCCCATGATATACCAGTCAATAATATACAGTCAAATTCACTGGCAAAATGAAGTTCATTTGCAATAGAAAAAAAATAGAATACTCTTTTCAAGCCATTATTTAAGGTATTAGCTACACTGCTATTTTTTGTTTTTGGCATGATAGTAGAATGCTTGGATTGGATGAAATACTGTGGGAATATGGTCTATTGTTATACATGTATAGAAGAACAATATGTTTTGTGAGCAATTGTATGTGTTATGAGTTTGTATCATTTCAGTTGTGCAAATCCCCCCCGCCCCCGAAGCCCACTCCACACATGCATTGCTGGTGCATGTGGCATAAATGAGCCAGCAATCTCTGTCTGAAATGGGGAAATATAGGTACAAAATCTGCACTAAAGCAAATTATTTCAAGGGCAATAATTAGAATTGGGAACAGAGGCCATAAATTGCAACACTGCATTTAAACCATTATAGCCTATTGTGAAATTTACATGCCAATGTTTACCTTGTTAAGGCCTAGACTTGTTTAGCAAAGAATTCATAAAAAAATTTATAAAGAATATATACATATAAAATAAAAACGGTGGCAAAGACAATAGCAACTGAGTGCCTTCATAACTGCACATGCAGAGCTTATTTTTATTTTATTTATTTATCACGGGACATTGTGGAGTTGTCTCAGCATGTCTCCCATTTTGACACTCACTGAACAATACTGAGAAAGAATAAGAAACCTCAGACTTAATAGGGAAGCCAGAAAAAATATCGAATTTACTTACCAGGTAGCAAAAAAAACCCACTTGTCCTTGGCAGAGGGGGAGATACACTACAGGTAGTAAAACCTCTCAGCTTTGACCGCAGAGTAACCATAGGAATGGTGCTGTCTTGGAGAGCGCATAGCGTGTAGAGAAGGATTTGCCCAAAGCAGCCTGCCATACGGTAACACCGGATCAGTGGACTCAAATCCAATTACCCCAGTGTAGAAACCAACAGACTCACGTGAACAAATTTCATAATCCTATTGTCCTATAGTTGTCTTGTAAGAGATTCTAACTAAAAAAGACTTAGTTTGACAGAAACAAGTTGATAGGGAAATTCAGTTTATTTTGGTTCTGAACAGTTGTCATCTGGGGCAATTCATGAAGAGCAATATAAAGGCAACTAAAAGGCAATATAAAGGCAATATAAAGGCAACTAGGCAACATTTGGGAGAATGTAGATTTGGCCAACACTCCCAATAAAAGGCAACAAAGTGAGACAAAGTATCTAATCAAATAAACTCAACAACATATTCCTATGTATGTGATAATCCAAAAGCAACAATGCACCATTGCCCTTCAGAGTTGCCCAAAAGGTTGCCCTGTATACCACTGCCTGCACTGTCTAATCCATGCATGCATTCATTCATTCATTCATTCATTCATTCATTCATTCATTCATTCATTCAACCTTTATTTAATTCTCGGGAGATACATTGAGGTTGGGCCCTCATTTCCAATGATACCGAGATTACAACAGGCAATAATAAAACATAATAAAAACAATAAAATTAGGCAACAATAATATACAAGCAAAACACAGATAAAAAACAGTTACAATATGAAGCAGGGAGGTCTGAGATCATGATTTAAACTGCCCATACGTAAATAGAGAACTGATTTTTAGCGTGTGTTGAAGCTCGTTCCAAGATATTTGGGCACTAAAATAAAAGGCTGACTTTCCAAGTTCAGACTGTGCACAGGGAGCCTTAAGCATAAGCCAGTCAGTAGAACGAGTTAGATAGGGTCCAAAATGCCATTCCAACAACACTGAGATATAAGGAAGTAGCTTACCAATAAGGGCTTTAAAAATAAACAAATACCAATGTTTGTTGCACCTCTCTGTAAGAGGAGGCCAACCAACCTTGTCATACAGCACGCAATGGTGAGTATCATATCTATCACCAGTGATGAATCTGAGGGCAGAGTGATAGTCCGATTCCAGAAGTTTAAGGGTTGAGGCCGCAGCATGCTTATAAATAACATCACCATAGTCCAAAACTTAGAGAAAACTGCCTCAACAATCCTCTTCCTACTAATCAAAGGAGAGCTGGTTCTGTTTCTGTACAGGAAGCCAATTTTCTGTTGCAACTTGGAGGCAAGGTTTTCTGTATGGTATTTAAATGTATATTTCTCATCAAGCCACATGCCAAGGTACTTATACTCAGTGACTCTCAATAACTTACAGTAGATATTTGCACACCATCATAATCAATCTTTCTGGCTCTAGAAAACAGCATACATTTAGTTTTACTGACATTAAGAACCAGTTTAAGATCAATAAGAGCTTCCTGGAGAGCATGAAAAGAAAGCTGCAAGTTCTCCTTGGTTTATCCTTTCCAAACAGTGGTAGATCTGCAAGTAAATGTGCAATATATAAATAAAGTTCACCTTTCCAAATAATTGGAAATAATGACTGAATCTCACTTAAAACTTGTTTTCACAAAACGACCAACATAACAACAATGTTCCAATGAATAAAATAATCTATGAAAGTACAGAACCATTGCTTTCACATACAACCTACTGTACTGGTCTTTATTATTGCCATAAATGGGTAAAGAGCCCATCCACCACATGTCTACAAACTGCACCTTTATCTTGAATAGTTATACCTCTGCATCAAGATCAAGTATAGTCTAACAAAATTCTACTTTGAAGCCCCAAGCTGTTTTACCACTTTCATTACACGTCCTAACTCGGAACACAGGTTGGTTTTTGCTTAAACATTTATGAACATTACCAAAGTAAACAAATATTTTACAGTCACAAAAAAGTTTAACTCAATTTTGGCGGTCACATACTGTTAGGCCTTATATCCAAGCCCCACTCAACCAGTTTGAACACTGAATAAATGCATTTGATTCAGTAAATCAAAACATTAACAAAGACTGAAGCAGGCGGACAGCAGGGGGCATTATAGTCCAACTACAGATTGGGGTTTTAAAGTAGGTCTGAAAGACATGAGAAATCATATTGAAAAAAACCAACACAAGAACACACCATGGTTCAACTGCTCTCACTTCTAACTATCTGGACTTCTAAAACATATGTATGGCCAACCCCTCACTAAATGCTTTCACTTCAGTAGAGGTCATCTGCCCTTCCATTGGCCTTGCCTCCATTAAATAGGACAGTGACTGAATAGCACTCTGACAATCGTCCATCTTGATTGATGATCAGGGCTTGAAGTTATCAGTAGCCACTAGCCACTAGCCAAATGCTATGGCTAGGACTTGTAATCTGTCAATTCTACTAGCCATGGTGACAGGTTGACCACCTCTGCTCAGTTCTTCTTTCCTATTTTAAAGCTGTACGTTATTCTGTACTGTATTCTGTACGTTGGGAAGTGACATTCAGAATCCACTGGTCACTGTTGGATGTCATGATCGTGATAATAGCATGTCTACCCAAAACAGAGACATCCTGGTCCAATCATGTGTCAAAATGAATGGATATTATCCGGTTTCAAAGTTTCAGTCCTTTCTGGGTGGTAAACACATACCCTTCCCTTAAACTGGGTAATCAATGATTGAACAACAGCAAGATAAATTGAAATGTCACAATCAGTGTCAATATTTCATGTCAGTAAGACATGACCTTCTAACTTTCAGAGTGAAAAATGTCATGTTAGCCCTGACCATAAGATGCTCAGTTGAACACAACATTACACTCCACTTATTAGTACTGTCAATATAAGATTCATATAGAAAAATAGCTCTCATAAATCTCAATCACTCACCCCCCCTCTCTCTCTCTCGCTCTCTCTCTCTCTCTCTCTCTCTTTCTTTCTTTCTTTCTTTCTGCATCTCTTTCTTAGGTTATTCACTCTTTCAAATAAATAAGGGAAGACGCTTCTCCCAATTAACTTCCATGTAAAAAAAACAACAACAAAAAAAACATCCAAGAAGTCACATGGGTGCCATTAAATATGCTCCTTGACGGGTAGATGTCAACCCAAGTCTAAAGGCACCCAATCAGGACTGTCCATTTTATAGCAGGTGGCATTTCCTGCCCCGGCACTTGACATCAATAGAGCCTATTGGGTCTATACTAGGTTGTCTGGTGTATTTGATTGGTTGGGCTGGTCTAAATGGTGTCTGGTTGGGGTTGGCAGCCTCTTCCGTCTGACCCTCCCTTTGCGTCCATTGAGAACCTCTTTGGCTGTGGTCTCCATGTCGTTAGGGTCAACATTCATTGCTTCAGTGAACTCGTTCCTTGTCACAGATACAAAATGAGGGTCGGTGGCCAATTCTCCCAAACCACCATTTATCAGGGCCTGAGAGAGCAGGGAGAGAGGACTTTGAACCAATGAGTCATACTGTGTGTCATAATCAGTGACATGACATAAATAGCAATCTAGAATTTAATCTATCAAATTGCCAAGATAATTGTAATGAACCGAGAATTGATTTTAAATCGAATCATGACCCCAAGAATCGAAATTGAACTGAATCATGTGATCCTCAAAGATTCCCGTCACCGGCATTGTTCATCAAGTGTCGATGCAACTGAGCCTGAGCTTCAGTTATAGGAAGTCTCCCTTCTCCACTCACCTCCTGGATCAATCGGTCAGCTGCGCTCCCTGAGCCCTGCCCCTGCCCGGGGGCCTGCTGGGACTTAGGAGGCTCCGTGGTCTGCGGAGGTCTGTCTGTGGTTACTGGATGCTCGCTGCTCACATGAACCTGTACACAGGCCTCACTATCATAGGCAGAGCTGCAACAGAAAACAACAAACATACAGTATGTAGGTATACATCAACTTTTGTGCAACATACAAAACATAACTTACATCTATATAGAATAAATGTGAACACACACACACACGCACCCATGCAAACACACACACAAATTAAGCTATTGAAT